>JBBPUP010000556.1:0-16650 GCA_038094735.1 Exsudoporus floridanus
CTTCTAGTTATAAATACACTTCCTTTGTACTTGTATCTCCACTCTTGATCTGCACAATATTAGTGTACTATCAAGTCTTGCCCTTAGCCCTTGGTTGAGCCAGCTTCAACATCCTTAGTCTTCAGCTTTAAGCTCTAGGTCAAGTCTCTGTTACGGTTCATTGGTCTTCTTTCAATTCTCTTTTCTTTTCCTATCTGCGTTTCTACAATGATACTCTGTTTATGCCTTTCCCTTGACTTGGACAGTTACCAGCATTGTTGGGCTGCATGTGGTAACTACTGTACTATTATATTGCTGACCTACCCTTATGTTTCTCCCTTTGTTCATATCTTCTCACATATCACATATTTAAACCAGACTAGTAGTACTTTTGTTCCTCATGCTAGTCTTACTCGAACCACGATCATCTGGTGATCTCTAGCATGACCTTCTTGGATCTCTAAAAGTCTTCGTTCTACTTTGAGTGAATGCTAGACTCCTTTGATCTTGAACCTCTCCAGAGTCCCTGGAGATAGCATGCTTCAGTCAGAGAGTCCCTTTGTCACTTTGAACTTTGAACTCTTTGAATGCTCGAGTCTATAATTGTCCTATCTCAGGCTAACCATAACAAAAGACTAGTGTGCCTTCATTTGAGACTACCACCATTGTAGTTCTCCAACATTTCTCACCGACTCCTCTCTGACCCTTGTTGGAGCTTATGTAGCCTCACCAATATCCACGACTCCTTGCCTGCCCCCTCCCCTCCATTGGAGGAGGACTTTCTTGACCCTGACATTCCTATCCAGAATGCCAATGACTGAGACCCCTCCCTAGACCTATCACATCAGCTATCTGCTGCTTTAGCTCTCCCTCGCACTCTGACTCCTCCATCACCAACCACTTGTTCCTCTTTTTCTGTCCACCACTACCACTGCTGCCACCATCTACCATGTCCTCCACAAAACCCACCAAACTTCACCTAGGCACCCCTGAACACTTTGACAGCTCCTTTGATAAATCTCGTTCATGGATGAACACTGTTCAATTCTACCTCATAGTCAACAAGGTGGTCTATGACACCAATGAGAAAAAGATTGCCTTCATCTTGTTATATATGACAAAAGGCTCAGCCCTTACTTGGGCCACGACCTTCTGCATGAACTGTATCTTGGGAACAACCATCTCTTTCAGCTCATTTGCTGACTTCGTCACCGTCTTTGAAACCTTGTTTAAACAACGAGATGTCACTGGTATGGCTGTAGCATGGTTGACTACTATCTGCATGACAAAGAAATGGAATGGCACTTACTCCCCATCCCTCACAGAATATATATCCACATTCCAGAACAATGTAGCACTTGCTACTATCACCGACCATAACGTCCTCATCAGATATTTCTCTGCCAGAATTCCCTCTCCTCTCATGAAATGAATCATGTCAATGGACACAGTATCCTCTAAGATAGAGGAATGGTACTCCAAAGCAATTCACTTCCAAACACAATGGGAGAGAGCCAAAGAAATTGCTCAACGAAATAAACAATCCACCAAGGGGACATATCATTCCTTTTCCCAACCTACTCCCTCAAAAACCTGGGACCCCAATGCTATGGACATGGATGTCATCAAGATCTCCCACCTCACACTTGAAGAATGGAAACACTGTATTGAGAAAGGCCTATATTTTTGTTGCCGAAAAGCGGGACATCTTAGTACTGTCTGCCCTATCTTCTCGATCCAAACAAAGAAAGTCTGATGTATGACACAAGACAAAGAAGCAGATGAACCAATCCCTTCTCTGAAAGAGATAGACAATGACAATGAGGAAGTAGTTAGACAAATTTCCTTCTCTACGGATTTTTAAAAAGGAAAGATCCATCAATGCAATCTTCCCCTCTCCATAGTGTGCATGTAACAATAAAAGCTCAACCAAAATCTATGTGAATTCCTTTGCAACTTATCACACCCTCGCACACTATGAAAGTCATTGATACCCACACCCTCATCAATAGCGGAGCGGACATCTCCTGCATTGACTATCAATTTGCCAAGAGAAACTGCCTACCTCTGACTTGTCTCACTACCCTGACACT
The DNA here is from genome assembly GCA_038094735.1 of Exsudoporus floridanus. NCBI lineage: Eukaryota > Fungi > Basidiomycota > Agaricomycetes > Boletales > Boletaceae > Exsudoporus > Exsudoporus floridanus. The sequence continues at coordinate 2,073 of JBBPUP010000556.1, forward strand.
CATTCGCAATGCCGATCTGTCTGAGAACAAACAAAGGCCAATTAAACATACATGTCACCTATTCCTCAATATTGAAGGAATAACCCACGATGTCACCTTCCATGTGATGTCGTGTGGTAAAGAAAATATCATCCTGGAACTTCCATGGCTATGAACCATCAACCCAAGGATAGATTGGCATGCAAAGACTATTTCTATTCCCAAGTCAACTGACCAATTGAAACTTCTTCATACTCTCTACTCATGTGACACCAATTGACACTGTCAAAGGTTCTCCAAACCCCCCATACCCCAACTCCATGAAACAATGGTCAACTGAGTAACAGATCATCATCTGTTCTCTTACCTTCACCACAAGAACGAAAATCAGTTCCTGGAAAGAGCTTTGGATAACCGAGCTATATTCCGTCTTCTCCACTGTGGCAATCGATTCATTCCAAATCATTTCCCTGTCATCTCCAAACTCACCACAGCTACCGAGTTAGCTGCAGCCACGGAGCAATCTAAACCTAAAGTTACCCTTTTCCCAGAGTATGAACAATTCACACCTGTATTCTCCAAAGAAGCCACCACTTCTTTGCCTCCATCCCGACCTTATGATCATGAAATTAATCTGGACGACACCTTTGTGCCCAAGATCAGTAAACTATATCCTCTCACACCTGATGAGAGACAAGCCACTAAAGCATTCATTGACGAACACTTGGCATCTGGAAAGATTCGTCCCTCCAATTCCCCTCAAGCTTCCCCCTTTTTCTTCGTCAAAAAGAAAGATGGTGGGTTACGTCCTTGTCAAGACTATCGATATGTCAATGAACACACTGTCCAAGATGCTTACCCCCTTCCTTTCATCTCGGAGCTTATAGACAAATTGCAAGGAGCTAAAGTCTTCACCAAGTTCGACATGCAATGGGGTATAACAACATTTGCATCAAGGATGGACACCAATGGAAAGCTGCATTTGTCACACACTGCAGCTTCTTTGAACCCACTGTTATGTTCTTTGGACTATGCAACTCTCCTGTGACATTCCAACGATTCATGAATGACTCGTTCTGTGATATGATCACTGAAGGATGGTTGGTAATCTATATGGACGACCTCCTCATCTTCTCCCCAGATGAAGAAACCCACAGGGAATGCACAAAACATATTCTCCAGCATATGATGGACCTTGACCTCCATCTCAAATTAGAAAAATGTACCTTCGCTGCCAGAGAAGTAGAATACCTTGGCGTGACTGTCTGTCCAGGACAACTCACCATGGATCCAGTAAAGCTTGACGGGATAGCCAAATGGCCAAAACCTACCAAAGTCAAGGACGTCTGTTCATTCCTTGGCTTCGCCAATTTCTATCGACATTTTATTCCTGATTACTCCAATGTTGTGCACCCCCTCATCGATCTCACTAAGAAAAACCTCCCATGGGCCTGGATTGACATTCATGATGCTGCCTTCCACACTCTCAAATTTCTCTTTCTCTTGAAACCCATCCTTCAACTCTCCAATCCCTCTTGCCCCTTCGCCCTCTCCGCTGACACCTCCAAATACACCTTGGACGCTATCCTCCTCCAGACAGATGCTAATGGTGATTGGCATCCATGCTCTTATCTTTCCCAATCCTTCTCTGCCACCAAACAAAATTATGATATCTACAATTGCAAACTCCTGGCCATTATCCACGCCCTTAAGACTTGGTGCCACTACCTACATGGTTCTCCATTCCCTGTCCAGATTTTCACTGATCATAAGAACCTCACATTCTTCTGTTCCCCCCAATGACTCAACCATCATCAAGCTTGTTGGCTTCTTGACCTTGCGGACTTCGACCTCCATCTGACCCACATCCCTGGTTCTCATCTTGCAGGGCCTGACACCCTCTCTCGTCATCCCAACTGTTACAGATGGTAACGTTGGGCCAACACCCGACCTATCATTTCCCTTTCTAGATGTCCCCAACTCCCCACCACTGTGGAACTTGCTTGTCAACAACAAGGGAATCTCTGACGAACTGTGGGACCAGTTCGTAGGAGGGGCTTGACCTTCCACTCAGCAGATCCCCTTCTGACGGATCAACCCCCATTTCCAATCCATGGCTTCTTTTGCAATGATGAAATACCTTTCATCATTGCCTCCTATCCAATCATTGCTGCCCCCTCTCTGATCATCGCTCCAACCTATGCTCTTGCCAATCAATGGATACCATCTGATGGTCGGCCTCTTTTATTTACCTCTATTCGGACTTACCCCTTCAGTTGCCTTCTCTTATAGGCAATAGTTGCCATACGTAGCAACTTCCTGATATGATCTAGAGAAGCCTGCCCTTATCTAGATCCTCCCTATATAAGTAGCTAGATTGGTTTATGTAACTCTAACCTTGATCTATGCTATCCTATCACTTCATCTTGGTTCCACTTGATTGCGATCTTCACTTCATATAGATCGTCCAATCCGTGTTACCCCCACGCTAGCCAGTGCTAGCAACTTCTAGTATTTCAGGGGCTTGGCTGTAAAGCTAGGAAGACTGCCAATTACCTAGTGCAACTGACCTCAGTGTCACCATATCCCATAACAGGCCTAAGGAACCGCATCACCTTAGGGAGGGATACGAGGCCCAGGCCACACCAGCTGGGTGGATTCTGCCTTTCACTTGGAGCATCCCCAGCTTAGCATTGTGAAGTGTAACCAAGAGTCCTATGCCTAGTAGGTGAGGTTCCAAGAACGTTCCATCTATTATCCAAGAGTCCCACACCTAGTGGGTGAGTAACAGTCGAGGTATCTTGGTGCTGGTAGGAACCAGCTGACATGATCCAGCATCACTTGCTACGTCATGGTTGACATAACACTGACCTTCTTCCTTCCTCCGACACTGACAATGAGGGCGTCACCTTGCTTCCCCCCTCTCTTTTTGTTCATGTCATTGACTCTGCCCTATCCTCTCATATCGCCTCCTCCTCCTCCTCCTCCCCTCTTGTTCTCCAAGCCCTCCAATTCATGAATGGCTCCATTCCCCCTGCTTTCCACTCCTGCCTCTCCGATTGGCAGCATATCGATGGCATCCTTACTTATAAGGGTCGTGTGTACATTCCTCCCACTGGCGACCTCCATCGTGACATCCTTTGCTGGTGTCACGATCACCTAACTGCCGGTCATCCCGGTTTCCTTAAAACTTGTCAACTTGTAGCCCCCGAGTTTTGGTGGCCAGGACTGGCCTCTTTTGTTCATGCCTATGTTGCTGGCTGTTCCACTTGCCAACAGCATAAGGTGAACACTCATCCTTCCACCCTGCCCCTCCATCCTATTTCCTCCTTCTGCCCCCTTCCCTTCTGTCAGCTCTCCTGTAACCTAATCACTGATCTCCCCATTTCCTCTGGCTTTGACTCTCTCTTGGTTGTGGTGGACCATGGCCTTAGTAAGGGGGTAATCCTCTGTCCTACAAAAAATATAATCACCACCAAGGGAATAGCATCACTCTTTTTTCACAAAGTCTTCCACCACTTTGGACTGTACACAAAAATCATCTCCGATCGCGGATCCCAATTCGCCTCTAAATTCGCCAAAGAACTTGGATGCATTCTCCAATATGACCTTTCCCTTTCTACCACCTACCATCCACAAACGGATGGAGAGACTGAACAAGTAAACCAAGAAGTAGAGATCTACCTCCATATCTTCTGTGGAAACCAACCAACTACATGGGCTGACTTGATCACCCATGCAGAATTCGCCCATAACCATTGCCCACATTCAGTAACTGGAAAATCCCCCTTCTTCTTTATGATGGGGTACGAACCTCTTGCACTCCCTACCATCCTTCCCTCTGTTTCAGTCCCAGTGTTACAGATGGTGATGTCAGGCCAACATCCAACCTATCATTTTCCTTTCTAGATGCCCCCAACTCCCCGCCACTATGGGACTTACTCGTTAACGACAAGGGAATCTCCAATGAGCTGTGGGACCAGTTCATAGGAGGGGCTCGACCCTCCACTTGGCAGATCCCCTTCTGATGGATCAACCCCCATTTCCAACCCATGGCTTCTCCCATGATGATAAAATATCTTTCATCATTGCCTCCTATCCGATCATCACTCCAATCTATGCTCTTGCTGATCAACGGATACTGTCCGATGGTTGGCCTCTTTCATTTACCCTCATTTGGACTTACCTCTTCAGTTGCCTTCTCTTATAGGCAATAGTTGCCATACATAGTAACTTCCTGATATGATCTAGAGAAGCCTGCCCTTATCTAGATCCTCCCTATATAAGTAGCTAGATCGGTTCATGTAACTCTAACCTTGATCTATGCTATCCTATCACTTTATCTTGGTTCTGCTTGATTGCGATCTTCACTTCATATAGATCATCCAATCTGTGTTACCCCCATGCTAGCTGGTGCTAGCAACTTCTAGTGTTTCAGGGGCTTGGCTGTAAAGCTAGGAAGACTGCCAATTACCTAGCGTGACTGACCTCAGTGTCGCCATATCCTGTAATGGGCCTAAGGAACCGCATCACCTTAGGGAGGGATACGAGGCCCAAGCCACACCAGCCAGGTGGATACCACCTTTTGCTTGGAGCATCCCCAGCTCAGCGTCATGAAGTGTAACCAAGAGTCCTATGCCTAGTAGGTGAGGTTCTGAGAACGTTCCGCCTATTATTCAAGAGTTCCATACATAGTGGGTGAGCATAACAGCCAAGGTACCTTGGTGCTGGTAGGAACCAGCTAACGTGATCCAGCGTCACTTGCTATGTCACGGTTGATGTAACAAAAGATCAAGGTTATTTTGCTTTAGTGCCATTGTGCCTAAAGTATCAGACTACCCTAGAAGAGGTAGAGCATCCAAGCTACCAGGTGGTAGCAGCCAGCCGTCACAATGAGTCGTTGGGGTCTTGGAAACTTTCTCGATGACGAGGAACCCTCAAACCCGAACTCCCCTCTTGCCAACCCCCCTCCCCAAGCTCTACAAGAACAAGCCTATTGTGCATTCCACACTCTTCACTGACCACCCCTAGGTTCTACTCCCTCTGTCCCCATGCCCACCAGGACCCCATTGGACACTCCTTCCCAACAGCCATCCTCTGACCAGAATTAGAACCCCCCTCCCTCCTCCATCGACGTAGAGCTCCCCGATCTCCAAGACAACGACTCAGACGAAGAAGACATGGGAGAATTCAAAGCTGCTCTCCCCAAAGAAATTAGTAGCAATGCCGAAGACACCCAAAGATGGCTTATGGCCATGTCGACCTACTTCGCCCTCATAGAGGAAAAGATCAGGGAACAAGTCCTGAGTCATTATTTTCCTCAACCGAATGTCTAAAGGCCGAGGAAAGGCCTTCACAGAGACATGGTTCAACAAGATTGCCAATGGTGGCATCATATGGGATATGATCCACAATGCCTTCAAGAGCACCTTTGTCCCTCAGGATTCTGCAGCCCACGCACGCATCTCACTTGCAAGCCTTCACCAGAACATCCGCGATATCAAAGGATTCAACAACTTCATCTCCACTTTCTCCCTCCTACCTGTGAGATCCCAGATCTCCGATATTAATGCTCTCTCCGAATGGTTCCTTCATGGCATTAATTCTGAGATTGCCACCCAACTTGCCCTCTCTGGCATACTTAACTCCTCTGGAGTCACCATGGAGAAGATCTACTCAAAAGCCTCCAAGATCGAAGGAAGCCTCCATTGAATCAGGTCTATCAAGACAGGTCCCCAGGTTCCCTATGATGGAGGGTCTACTCACCGTGACCCCAATGCTATGGATGTGGATTGTCTTACCATCTCTCCCGCGGAATGTGCAAAACATTATAAAGAAGATCACTGTTTTATCTGCAATAAGGAGGGCTGCTCCTCTCATAACCATCCTGGTTATAGCAGCTCTCACAAATCTAAAGGCCGTCCCCCTCCCCAGAACATCTGCTCTACCACCACCTCCTCTGCTCAGACCGCTTCCGAGGCAGCCTTGGACATCTTCTTGGAGACAGTTACTCCTCAAAACTGCAAGCAAATGCTTCATGCCTGCACCACGGCACTGAATGACAAGCTTGCAGAAGATGGGCTCCCTCTTGAAGAGGAAGGTCCTTTCACTACCTGGAACGAGGACATTAATGTCCTCACCACTGACAAACATCCTTCCGTTTCTCCTCCTGTTTCATCTTTTTAAAGCGGAGGGATGGACCAATGTCATCTCCTCCCTTGGTTACCTTAGCTCCTGTATTTATTTCTAGATCAAGATGTAATGCTATTTGTTTACCTCTCTTGATCTGGAAAAGGAGCAGGAAAATCGTTGGAACAGAAGGATTGATTGATTGCGGAGCAACAGGATGCTTCATTACCAAACAGGCAGTACACAGGATGAGATTGCTAGAATTCAAACTAGATATGCCACATCAGGCATATAACATGAACGGAACAGAAAACAGGTCAGGACTTATCACCCATAAGACTAACATCATTATAGATTACGGAGGCATCAAGAAAAGACAAGACTTCCTAATTCTCAATTGTGGCAAGAATAAAATCATCCTAGGAATGCCATGATTCCAGGTAATCAACCTGGAGATTAACTGGACCAAAGGACAGGTAACAATAGTGCCATCCAAATACAAGTGGACCCAGACTGATGGACCCGGGATCCTGGAACAAAGGTACCTGATGCGTTTTCTTGACCATGACGACAGGTACAATATCGAAGACGAACTTGTCAAGAAGTTTGCACAATGGGCCCCAGTGGAACAGTTCTGCTTTATGCACGAGCATGGGGAAGGACCAGAACATTGGATCAGGAAGACCACCATTTCAACAACTTTGGCACAACAAGCAGAGAAGGCCACTGTCACATTACTGACAGCATTCAAGGAGTTTGCCGGTGTCTTCGTAAAGAAGACAAACTTCTCTCTGCCCCCATCCAGGTCATACAATCACATGATCAAACTGAAGGACTCTTTTGTACCAAAACGGGCCAAGACATACCTCCTAAGCCCTCCTGAACAGGAGGCCTGTAGGGAATTCATCGAGGAACACCTCAAGTCAGGCAAGGTCTCCCCTTCGAAATCCCTGCAAGCTTCCCCTTTCTTCTTTGTCAAGAAAAAGGATGGGAAGCTCTGCCCCTGCCAAGACTACCGGTATCTTAATGAGCACACCATCAAGAATGCCTACCCCTTGCCACTTATCTCTAATCTTATAGATAAGCTCAAGAGATCATTGATCTTCACCAAATTCAATGTTAGGTGGGGCTACAACAACATACAGATCAAGAAAGAAGACCGGTGGAAGGCAGCCTTCATCACCCCCCAGGGACTCTTTGAACCGAATGTCATGTTCTTTGGAATGTGCAATTCCCCCGCAACATTCCAAGCCTTCATGGATGACCTCTTTGCCGACTACATTGCCAAGGGCTGGCTCATCATCTATATGGATGACCTCCTCATTCACTCCTTCAACCAGGCCACACATGACGAATGAATCCGGAAGGTTCTGCAATGGTTTGCAGAACAGGAAATGTATCTCAAGCTGGAAAAGTGCACTTTCTCCACCTCCGAAGTTGACTACCTCGGTATGGTAGTCAGGAAGGGTGGGGTTCACATGGACCCAGTCAAGCTGGACGCCATCAAGCAATGAAAGACCCCCGAGGGAGTGAAATCTGTTCACTCCTTCCTCGGATTCAGCAACTTCTACCAGAAGTTCATACCATCGCTCTCAGACATCACTCGACCCCTCCTAGACCTCACCAAATCTTCCACTCCTTGGACGTGGGGGCCGGCTCAGGAAACGTCCTTTTGCACTCTCCAACAAGCTTTTATGAGACAACCTGTCCTCACCTTCCTGGACACCACAAAACCCTTCACCCTCATGATAGATGCCTTGCTGACTGCCTCTGGAGTGGTGCTCATGCAGTCAAACTTGAACAGAGACCTCCAACCCTGTAGATATTTATTCCAGTTGTTCTTCCCAGCCAAATGAAATTACAACATTTTCAATCGGGAACTTCTGGCCATAATCCAAGGGCTCGAAGAATGGAGGCAGTATCTCCTAGGGTCACCCCACGCAGTGACAGTTCTTACCGACCACAAGAACCTAACATACTTCAAGGAACCATGCAAGCTGTCCCAATGACAGGCTCGGTGGTTATCGTTTTTACAGGACTTTGACATGGTTTACAAAGCCCTCCCTGGTATCCAAATGACCCTTGTGGACGCGCTTTCCCGCAAGGATGATATCAACACCTCTGGCAACAATACAGACATGCAACTGCTTCCTTCAGAAGCCTTTGATCACCAGATCAATCAAATTGACATTGCTCTATAGGACAAGATCGCCTCCTCCACCCCCTCTGATCTCCTGGTTCTTCAGGCTCTCTCTGCCATGGAAAAGAAAGAGCCACTTTTTGGTCGTTCCCACCCTGAGGAATGGACCTTTACCGATGGGAAGTTATACTTCCGAAACTGCCTGTACATCCCTGCCAAGGCTTGACACGCGCTCGTGCAGAAACTCCACAACTCCCCAGTGGGTGGCCATGAAGGCCACCTCCGGACTATTGCCAGGATCTCCCAGGACTATTGGTGGCCCAGCCTCTCTATGTTTGTCCGGAAATATATATCTGGATATGCCATTTGCCAGGCAAACAAGGTTAACACCCACCCCACCATTCCCCCAGTCACTCCCCTCTCTGTTGCCACCAGCTGCTCCTTCCAACACCTATCCATGGACCTCATCATGGACCTCCCCCCTGTCACTGGTTTTGACTCTATCATGGTTGTGGTTGACCATGGCCTTAGTAAGGGGGTAATTCTCTACCCTTGCTCGAAAACTGTGGACGTGGCCGGAATCACCAAGCTCTTTTTCGAGAACGTATTCAAACAATATGGTCTCCATGAAAAGCTCATCTTGAACTGGGGGCCGCAATTCGCCTCTGCATTCACACATGAACTGGCATGCCTCCTGAACTACAACCTGACCCTGTCAACAGCATACCATCCCCAGACTGATGGAGAAACAGAACAGTACAACCAGGAACTCAAAATGTACCTTTGAATCTTCTGTGACACCCAACTGCACAAATGGCTCAAGAACCTCCACCTTGTGGAGTTCTCCCACAACTCAGCCACTCACTTGGTCACTGGCAAAACCCCATTTTCTCTCATTCTGGGATATGAACCCCAGTCTTATCCCCCACTCGGAAAGACCTTCCTTCCTGCACTAGAGACTAGGTCGTCTCAACTGGATGAAGCCTGGAAAGAAGCCAAAGCCACACACAAACTTGCACAACAATGCATGAAGGAACAGACCTTCTCATGCTTCTCCCCCTGGAAAGTTGGGAATAAGGTTTGGCTGGAAGCCAAAAACCTTAAACTGCAAGTCCCCTCCTGGAAATTGGCAGCCAAACGAACTGGCCCATTCGAAATCACCAAGGTCATCTCCACGGTTGCATACTGCCTCAAACTCCCCAAGACCTGGAAGATTCATGATGTCTTCCATGCCTCTCTCCTATCATCATACAAGGAGACTCCTAAACATGGCCCCAACTTCTCACAGCCACCTCCAGATCTAGTCGGAACAGAGAAAGAATACAAAATTGAGAAGATCATCAATCATCAGGAAACACCGAGACAAAGGCAATACCTGATCCACTGGAAAGGCTATCCAGAGTCCAAACGAACATGGGAGGCAGAAGGAAACCTCAGCAATGCCACTGCCATCCTCCAGGAGTATAAAAGACTGCACAAACTGTGAGGTTCGACAGCATGATTGAACCCACTCTCCAGTCTCTCCTCATCACTATCTCTCGAGTCTCTCAAGCTCTCACCCAAGCCCGTCTCCAAGTCCAATACCCCAATCTAGACATTTCCAGACATGCTGCGGAACACTCCTGCTTCTGTTGAATCATCTCCTGTCCCTATCACCGGGACTACTAGCCGATGACCCTCACTCTATTCTCCATCCGTCTCAGAAGACTCTCAGTCTTCACCCATCGCCTCTTTTATGCATTCCTACTCAAGAACCCACAGACATTCCAGGCCTTCAAGGACCTCCCCTCCTCCACTGCTGACAACTCAGTCATCTATGTCACCAAGCTGTTCCAGGCATACTCTGCCCTTCACACCCTTCTCACCAGGGCCACCTGGTGCTCGGCAAGTGCCCCTAACCCCCTCTTCTCGGCCACCACTGAGAATCCCCCTGTCATCATTGGTCTCAAACAGGGACTGTCCACCGCAAGAGAACTCACCCTTGACCTCTTATATGTTGAGGAGTTCAACTTTTCCATCTCCCTTCTCCCAGGAGAACTTGTTGATGCTGTCCTGCTTCCCATCCTTTCTGCTCTTTCAGAGGAGGAGAGAGACTCCTTCTTCAATGATCAACCCATATCCCCTGGGAAACCCCACTCCTGCCATACCTACACCCTCCACCCCGTCAGCTGAAGCAGAAGCACTGCTGAGGACCATCCAGAAGCTGGAGAGTCTCCTCAAGAGTCGGACTCTGACACCATCTGCATTCCAACCAGACCCTCCACCCCAGAACCTGTCTCTCCCGCCTCCCTCTTACCACCCGATGGAGGATGTCCTACCCATCCCTCCTGTGCCCTTCGCTGCTGGAGAGCAGTCATTTTCAGATCAGAGATACCCCTTACCCCCTCCTCCAAGCACCTTCGCCCCATACTGGCAAGAGCTCCAATGAGGAGCATTGACTCTCCCGCCATTCCTATGGAATCCTTATCAGTTTCCCTTGCCATTGGAACCACGACAAACACCGCAGGCCTGGATGTTGATACCCATCCCTTATGAAGCCTATCCTCTCCCCCTCCCCTTTCTGTCAGACCCTGCAGTTTCCTCCTCCCCACTCCTCCCTGTTGCTTCAAATGCAACACCCCCAGATACTTTAGATCTGAGTGTCCTCAATACCACTGTCCCCTCTGCCATCTCCCAGCCCCTGGACACCCACAATATTGTTGTCCAGAACTACGATGCTCTCACTGCAACCTCCAAGGACACTTCCACTCCTGCTGCCCCTCTCCAGATCCCTTCTTCTCCCAGGACTTGGACCTCACCACCTACAAGGAGAACTCTGGTGACAGCAGCCCTTGAGAAGTCTGAGCTGGAGCTTCAGACATACAAGGAGGGTAATGTTACAGATGGTGACGTTGGGCTGACACCCAATCTATTGTTTTCCTTTCTAGATGCCCTCGACTTCCCGCCACTGTGGGACTTACTTGTCAACAACAAGGGAATCTCCAATGAGCTGTGGGACCAGTTCATAGGAGGGGCTTGACCCTCCACTTGGCAGATCCCCTTCTGACAGATCAACCCTCATTTCCAACCCATGGCTTCTCCCATGATGATGAAATACCTTTCATCATTGCCTCCTATCCGATCATCGCTCCAACCTATGCTCTTGCTAATCAATGGATACCATCCGATGATCAGCCTCTTTCATTTATCCTCATTTGGACTTACCTCTTCAGTTGCCTTCTCTTATAGACAATAGTTGCCATATATAGTAACTTTCTGATATGATCTAGAGAAGCCTGCCCTTATCTAGATCCCCCCTATATAAGTAGCTAGATTGGTTCATGTAACTTTAACCTTGATCTATGCTATCCTATCACTTCATCTCAGTTCTGCTCGATTGTGATCTTTGTGTCATACAGATCGTCCAATCCGTGTTACCCCTGTGCTAGCTGGTGCTAGCAACTTCTAGTGTTTCAGGGGCTTGGCCGTAAAGCTAGGAAGACTGCCAATTACCTAGCATGACTGACCTCAGTGTCACTGTATCCCATAATGGGCCTAAGGAACTGCATCACCTTAGGGAGGGATACAAGGCCCAGGCCACACCAGCCAGGTGGATACCGCCTTTTGCTTGGAGCATCCCCAGCTCAGCGTCACGAAGCGTAACCAAGAGTCCTATGCCTAGTAGGTGAGGTTCAAAGAACATTCCACCTATTATCCAAGAGTCCCACACCTAGTGGATGAGCATAACAGCCAAGATACCTTGGTGCTGGTAGGAACCAGCTGACATGATCCAATGTCACTTGCTACATCACAGTTGACATAACACCCAGCTGTGGAACTGCAACTTAAGGAACTAACCACAGCCAGAGATGAAGCCCTCGCCAGTTATGAATTGACCTGACAGGTGATGGCTAAGTGATCATATAAACCCTTTACTCCATTTGCAAAAGGAGACAAAGTTTGGCTAGAAGCCTGCAATCTAAAATGACAGATTACAAACCCCAAATTCGCCCTGAAAAGAAAAGGACCTTTCTCCATCATTAAGGTCCTCTCTTCTATCACCTATGAACTAAGACTTCCCAAAACATAGAAGATTCACCCTGTATTCCATGCCTCTCTTTTATCACCCTATGGTAAAAACCCCATTCACAGGCTGAATTTTCCAAAACCACCTCCTGATCTTATCGAAGGGGAGGAAGAATATGAAATAGAAAAGATTCTACGCCACCACGGACCTCCTTCCCATCATTCCTTCCTTATCAGGTGGAAAGAATTCTCTGCCGCAGACGACTCGTGGGAACCCAAGCGTAACTTGAAACATTCAAAGTCCACCCTCTTGGAATATAAGAAGAGACACCCTGCTGCTTTTCCCTCATAACATTCTCTTCCTCTCCCCACCATGACCATCGAACTTTCCTCACCTACTCTTCCTTCTTGCTCAATATCTTCTTTATCTACTTTGGAACCTTTTTTTGTTCTTGAACCAGTAACACGCCCTCCTACCCCCCATCCTAACATCATCTTCACTCCACCTCCTGAAGATGACCTACCACCTACTTCCATCACCTCTACCCCTTCTGAAGATCTCTACTCCGGGATTCTTTTAGTCAACATGCCTACCTACGCTTATCATCTGTGGGAACTTCCTTCCCAGCTAGATCTTGACCTCATGATGGATCATCTCAGAGATTCTTGTCTCACCTTCACCCTCGATGCCCACATGGACGTCGGCTCACCTCTTTACACCCTCTATAAGATATTTCTCCAAGTGGAGAGACTCAACACCCTTTATGCCATCAGTACCTCCATCACACAGATCAACCTGTGGGCAACCATGGTGCAGAGTATTAAGGATAACCTCAAAGGAGAAATCCTTCTTGCTCTCCAACAGTTGGATATGCCTGAATTCATTGCTGATGTCGAACGTTACCTTTGGCAAATTGCTCCCAACATCGTCCATGCACCAACTACCCCATTGGCCTCCTCTTCCCCTCTGGGATCTGAGGAACAACACCTAGTGGAAGCTATGGAGGCCATGATGGGACATCACCCCTCACACCCTCTCATCCTTGTTACCATGACGCTTGTTTTGCATGTCAATGCCTCGGTCATGTCTGCATCAATTGCTGCTACTATCAATGTCCTTCATGCCTCAAATGGAGCCCCAATCATATGCAGAGTTGATGTCCTTGTTGCAGAAGAGTCCCACTCTGTCAATCTTCCACCACCTCTACCATGTCTTCCCATTCACTGCCATCTCCCATTCCTCTTCCTGTACCTCATTGTCCTCAGGGTACAGGCCCCCTTTGCCATCACACTGCACGAATTCACTGTCTAGCCCCACCATGACATGCCAGGCACACCACTCTTGAAGCAGATCACAACTTAGATCTTGCCTGGAATGAAATGGCTTATGCCAATACTTCTGGATCTCCAGGACCAGAATATGAAGGTTTCAATTAGGTTGTCACTGGGGTGTCAACCATAGCGAAGGGGTAATGTTATGGTTCATTGGTCTTCTTTCAATTCTCTTTTCTTTTCCCATCTGTGTTTCTACAATGATACTTTATTTATGCCTTTCCCTTGACTTGGACAGTTACCAGCATTGTTGGGCTGCGTGTGGTAACTACTGTACTATTATATCGCTGACCTACCCTTATGTTTCTTCCTTTGTTCATATCTTCTCACGTATCACGTATTTAAACCAGACTAGTAGTACTTTTGTTCCTCATGCTAGTCTTACTCAAACCATGATCATCTGGTGATCTCTAGGATCTCTAAAAGTCTTCATTCTACTTTGAGTGAACACTAGACTCCTTTGACCTTGAACCTCTTCAGAGTCCCTGGAGATAGCGTGCTTCAGTCAGAGAGTCCCTCCATCACTTTGAACTTTGAACTCTTTGAATGCTTGAGTCTACGATTGTTCTATCTCAGGCCAACCATAACAGTCTCACCTTGACGTCCTTAGTCCTCAGCTCTAGCTCTAGGTCAAGTCTTGCCTCAACATCTTTAGTCCTCAGTTCTATCTCTTGAGAACACTATGCTGCATAGACATTGGTCTTTTCATGAGTATTGCCTACATAGATAGCTAAGTATTGAAACCTCCTTTGTATGCTACATGTAACACCTATTCTAACTTTGGATCTTCCCACTCATCACCTCTCACAGGGTGTTATGTAAATATGTTTGAGTCAGTGTCGTAAATTTGATGGAAACTTGCCAAGAACTCTTTACCATCCAAACAGTTTAGATTCATCAAAATTAAGATGATCTTTTGATGAATATTCTGCACAAATATTCTAACTCCTCTCTTGTTCTTTTGCAATAGCCTCTACATTTACGACACTGACT
>JBBPUP010000557.1:0-16632 GCA_038094735.1 Exsudoporus floridanus
TTGTGGAACGTTCTAGACTGTTCCCACGGTCACGTGATGAAAGCATGATAAGGTCACGTGACCTCGAAAGCACGTGATTGATCACATGACTGTCACGTGTTAGGTTAAATAGGAGTCGAATTTAACAGTAAGAGGAGTGATTAGTGGGGAATAATCTATCTGCAATGGATTTGTCAGAGGACTTTGGAGGGTGGGACTTTATTTTCCAACTAAGTTTGGACTTGTATTTCCAATAGTGGGCATCAATAGCCTGGGCTATTGTGTGGAGTTCAGAAATAGTCAGAGGCTTTCTGATGTAGGAGGTTTTGTCCTTGATGCAATCAGAAAGACCATTATAAAAAAGTGGTGCTGAAAGTGTATCTTCTCCATAGTTCTGGACCTATGAAGCAATTTGGTTGAACTCCACAGCATACTTGTTGATATGCTGCATGTTCTTCATAGAAAGTTGATTGAGCTGATGTTCAGCATCTCCAACTGGATCATGTTGTTACAGATGGTGATGTCGGGCCAATACCCAACCTATCGTTTTCCTTTCTAGATGCCCCTGACTCCCCACCACTGTGGGACTTACTTGTCAATGACAAGGGAATCTCCAATGAGCTGTGGGACCAGCTTGTAGGAGGGGCCTGACCCTCCACTCGGCAGATCCCCTTCTGATGGGTCAATCTCTATTTCCAATCCATGGCTTCTCCCACGATGATGAAATATCTTTCATCATTGCCTCCTATCCGATCATTGCTGCCCCCTTTCCGATCATTGCTCCAACCTATGCTCTTGCTGATCAATGGATACTATCCGATGGTCGGCCTCTTTCATTTATCCTCATTCAGACTTACCTCTTCTGTTGCCTTCTTTTATAGGCAATAGTTGCTATACGTAGTAGCTTTCTGATATGATCTAGAGAAGCCTGCCCTTATCTAGATCCCCCCTATATAAGTAGCTAGATCAGTTCATGTAACTCTAACCTTGATCTATGCTATCCTATCAATTCATCTTGGTTCTGCTCAATTGCAATCTTCACTTTATATAGATTGTCCAATCTGGGTTATCCCCATGCTAGCCAGTGCTAGCAACTTCTAGTGTTTCAGGGGCTTGGCCGTAAAGCTAGGAAGACTGCCAATTACCTAGCACAACTGACCTCAGTGTCACCATATCCTGTAATGGGCCTAAGGAACTGCATCACCTTAGGGAGGGATATGAGGCCCAGGCCACACCAGCTGGGTGGATACTGCCTTTCGCTTGGAGCATCCCCCGCTTAGCATCGCGAAGTGTAACCAAGAGTCCTATGCCTAGTAGGTGAGGTTCTGAGAACCATTCTGCCTGTTATCCAAGAGTCCCATGCCTAGTGGGTGAGCATAACAGCCGAGGTACCTTGGTGCTGGTAGGAACCAGCTGATGTGATCCAGCATCACTTGCTATGTCACGGGTTGACATAACAAAAGATCAAGGTTATTTTGCTTTAGTGCTGTTGTGCCTAAAGTATCAGACTACCCAAGAAGAGGTAGAGCAGCTGAGCTACCAGGTGGTAGCAACAAACCGTTATGACAAGTCATTGGGGTCTTGAAAACTTCCTTGATGACGAGGAATCCTCAAACCTGAACTCCCCACTTGCCAATCCCCCTCCCCGAGCTCCACAAGAACAAGCCTATTGTGCATCCCATGCCCTTCACCGACCACCCCCAGGTTCTGCTCCCTCCACTTCCACTCCCACTGAGACCCCATTGGACGCTCCTTCCCAACTGCCATCCTCTGACCAGGATCAGAACTCTCCCTCCTCCTCCATCGACATAGAGCTCCCTGATCTCCAAGACAATGACTCAGATGAAGAAGACATGAAAGAATTCAAAGCCGCTCTCCCTGAAGAATTTAGCAGCAATGCCGAAGACACCCAAAGATGGCTTATGGCCATGTTGGCCTACTTCGCCCTTGCAGAGGAAAAGATTGGGGAACAAGCCCGAGTCATTATTTTCCTCAACCAAATGTCTAAAGGCCGAGGCAAGGCCTTTGCAGAGACATGGTTCAACAAGATTGCCAATGGTGGTATTACATGGGATACGATCCATGATGCCTTCAAGAGCACCTTTGTCCCTCAGGATTCTGCAGCCCATGCATACATCTCACTCGCAAGCCTTCACCAGAACATCCATGATATCAAGGGATTCAACAACTTCATCTCCGCTTTCTCCCTCCTATCTGCAAGATCCCAGATCTCCAATATTAATGCTCTCTTCAAATGGTTCCTTCGGGGCATTAATTCCAAGATCGCCACTCAACTTGCCCTCTCCAGTATACTTAACTCCTCCAGAGTCACCATGAAGAAGATATACTCAAAAGCCTCCGAGATCGAAGGAAGCCTCCGTTGAATCAGGTCTATCAAGATGGGTCTCCAAGTTCCCTATGGCAGAGGGTCTACTCACCATGACCCCAATGCTATGGATGTGGATCGCCTTATGATCTCTCCCGTGGAATATGCAAAACGTTATAAAGAAGGTCGCTGTTTTATCTGCAATAAGGAGGGCTGCTTCTCTCATAACCATCCTGGTTATAGCAGCTCTCGCAAACCTAAAGGCTGTCCCCCTTCCCAGAACATCTGCTCTACCACCACCTCCTCTGCTTGGACTGCTTCTGAGGCAGCCCTGGACACCTTCCTGAAGACAGTTACTCCTCAAAACTGCAAGCAGATGCTTCATGCCTGTACCACGGTGCTGAATGACAAACTCGCAGAAGACAGGCTCTCTCTCAAAGAGGAAGGTCCTTTCACTACCCGGAATGAGGACGTCAATGTCCTCACCGCCGACAAACATCCTTCCGTTTCTTCTCCTGTTTCATCTTTTTAAAGGGGAGGGATGGACCAATGTTATCCCCTCCCTCAGTTACTCTAGCTCCTGTATTTATTTCTAGATCGAGACATAATGCTATCCATTTACCTCTCTCGATCTGGAAAAGGAGTGGGGAAATCATTGGAACAGAAGGATTGATAGATTGCAGAGCAACAGGATGCTTCGTTACCAGACAGGCAGTACAGAGAATGGGATTACTGGAATTCAAGCTAGATATGCCATATCAGGCATATAATGTGGACGGAACGGAAAACAGGTCAGGACTTATCACCCATAAAACTAATATTGTTATAGATTACAGAGGTGTCAAGGAAAGACGAGACTTCCTAATCCTCAATTGTGGCAAGGATGAAATCATCCTAGGAATGCCATGGTTCTGGGTGATCAATCTGGAGATTAACTGGACCGAAGGACAGGTAACAATAGTGCCGTCCAAATACAAGTGGACCCGGACCGATGGACCCGGGATCCTGGAACAAAGGTACCTGATGTTGCTGATCTACAGGAACTGTACAGCTCCCAGGACGCACAACACTAAACCAGCTAATAGAGACTAGGCGATCTTCCTGAGGGAAACCCAACAAGAACTAGACTAGAGTTCTTGGGGCGTTGCATGTTCAACTTATATACTACTACATGTGTTTGTGCATATTTGTAAAAGGTCTGTGTGTAGGGCATAGGGTATGATGTCATAGGTGTGTCATAGATAAGTAAGCGAGTCTAGACTAGTTCTAGATCGTGGTAATTAAGTAACCCATCCCTGGATCCTTCTAGAATCACGGAGATTAAATACACATATTATGAAACATTCTAGACTGTTCCCACAGTCATGTGATGAAAGCATGGTAAGGTCATGTGACCTCGAAAGCACGTGATTGATCACATGATTGTCACATGATAGGTTAAATAGGAGTTGAATTTAACATTACCCCCCTTCTATGAGTCGACTTCCAGGTGACTGAAGGTGGGAACTGACTCTGTCAAATCCTCATAAGGCTTAAATAAAGCATCGAAAGAAGCTTGTGCCATGCGCAGCTTCCGTGGTGCATTCACGTTCAACATGTAAAAGTCCTTTATAGCCTCCTTTGCCAAAGCAAGGTTTGATTCAGGCTCCCATGTACGTTCTTTGTCACTGTATCCTTTCCAGTGAACAAGGAATTCCATACGTCATCCTTTGAGGCATGAATCAATGATCCGTTCCACCTCCCATTCCTCTTGCCCTTCGTTCATAACCTGTACGGGTCCCGGCTTGTAAACCAGTTGTCCGGAGAGATGTTCCTTGTAAGGTTTAACCTGGGATACATTAACTACTGGATGAATCTTCATCGATCTCGGCAGTCGGAGTTCCACAGCATTGTTGCCTTTCATTGATATCACTTTAAAGGGGCCCAGCCACCTTTCTGTCAGCTTTTTAGACTGATGAGTCATATGAAGGTTCAGATTCTCGGTGCTAAGCCACACAAGGTCTCCTTCTTTATAAATAGGGCTCAAAGAGCATTTCTTCTCACTCTGAACCACCATCCAGTCACTCGCCTTTTTCAGATTGTCTTTCACCTGATCCAGGGTCATTACGAAATCCTTCGCGAATAAGTTAGCTGCCGGGGCCTTAATCTCCTGAGGTTCAATTCCCATGCAGGGTTCATATGAGCGCGTGACCTGGAAGGGGCTCTTCTCGGTAGCCGAGTGCACCCGATTATTATAGTGAAATTGTGCCAGCGCAAGCCAATCCACCCAAGAATTCTATTTTTCTGCAGTGAACAGCCTTAAATATTGTTGTAGATCCCTATTTACATGTTCCGTTTGTCCATCAGTCTATGGATGGAATGCCGTTGACATGTGTAGCTCAATGTTCAACATTTTGCTGAGATCTTTCATAACCTGGGATGCAAACTGGGGTCCTCGGTCGGAGATAAGACTACATGGAAGTCCATGTACTTTCCACACGTTGTCCCGATATAATTTAGCTGTTTTGAGTGCTGTCACACTCTTTTCTATGGAAATAAATACTGCCTCTTTGGAGAATTGGTCGACTACCATGAGGATCGAGTCATATCCGCCGCTTGCTGGTAAGTCGGTAATGAAATCTGTGGAGATATTCTGCCATGGTCCTTCTGGGACAGGATTTGGGTGAAGCTTTCTGGCCAGCGGAATATTAGTCGGTTTCATATGTGCACAGTGTTCACATCATGCACAATATTTTTTTATCTGTGATCGAACTCCTTCCCAATAATAATATTGAGTGAGAAGCTCGATTGTTTTGTCGGGTCCACAATGGCCTGCCATCATGGAGTCATGATAGAGAGTGATGACTGATTGCCAAAGGTCATCCTCTTTGGGGACATAGATCTTGTTGTTGATGATGATGAAATCGCCATCCATTGTGAATCCAGTGAGGGATCCTTCTTTGAGTTTGCTTTGGTCGTTTTTGATTCGCTCCAAAGTCTTTTCTTCTTTGCCTCTTATTTCGATCCTTTCTTCAAGTGATCGAATATGTTCCTTGGGAATCACTGTAATTCTTTGGTTATCGGTTTCTATTCCGATCATATGATCCTCTCGTCTGAAGAGCACATCTGCTTTCCCCATTTGGGCTCCAGGCTTTTTGATAAGAACGTAATCGAATCGAGATAGGTATTGTGCCCATCTTGCTTGTCATCGATTGAGGTTCTGAGATTTCATGAAATATTGGAGGTTGGCGTGGTCACTCCAAATTTCAAATTGTGGCACTCCTTCTAGATGATGCCTCCATTGCTCTAGCGCCAAAATGATTGCGAGCATTTCTTTGTCGGCAATCATATAATTATGTTGCTCGGGAGACATACTATGAGATGAGAAAGCTATAGGGTGCCATTTCCCTTCTTTCTCAATTGAGAGAACTGCTCCAGTTGCGAAGTCTGATGCATCACATTCTAGGTGGTATTGAGCATTGTCTGCCGGGTAAGCAAGCACTGGTGCAGTGGTAAAACTTGCTTTTAACTGATCAAATGCTTGCTGTTCCTTTTGCATCCAGACCCAAGCCTTATCCTTTTTGGTCAAATCATTTAGAGGTCTAGATTTGATTGAGAAGTCCTTTATGAATCTTTGATAGAAATTGGTTAGTCCTAAAAAGGATCTAACCCCTTTGACATTTATTGGTGTTGGCCATTCGAGCATGGCTTTCACCTTGTCTTTTTCCATCTTAATCCCTTCTGTGGATACAATCATCCTGAGGAATTCTACCTCCTTGACCTTAAATGTACACTTTTCTGGCTTGATGAAAAGGTCATTTTCTTCCAATCATTGTAACACTTCTAGTACGATTCGATTGTGTTCTGCTTCGTCGTCTGATTTGGTAAAGACTATTATGTGATCGATATACACAATGACACACACTTGCATGTCCGCAAAGATGTCATTCATCATTTGTTGGAACGTGGTGGGTGAGTTGCATTGTCCAAAGTACATCACCAGGGGCTCAAATACTCCTCGATGATATACAAAGGCTCCTTTCCACTCGTCTCCTTCTTTGACTCTCACATTGTTGTATCTCCAACATAAATCCATTTTGATGAACATTTTCGATCCTTTCAGATGATCGATCAGTTGACTGATGAGTGGTAGCAGATAGTTATTTTTAATGGTCCACTCATTCAGGTACCGGTAATCTTATACCATTCATTTCTTCCCATTCTTTTTGGAAATAAAGAACACTGGCAAGGTTTGTGGAGACTTTGAAGGCCTTATATAGCCTTTTGCTAGTTAATCATCAATAAAGGCATCAACTTCCTTTTGCTCTTCCACCGACATGGGGTAGAGCTTTCCTTTCCTAGGTATGAACCCAGGTTTGAGATCTATGGCGTGGTCCCAGGGTTTTTGTTTGGGCATTCGTTCTGATGCTTTCTTAGAGAAAACCTCCAAGTATCTATGATATTCCCTAGACACCATTTCCTCAACTGTTAAGTCCCTTTTAGGCGTCTCCAGTGCCTTTATTGTTCGATATAAGTACAGCATATCATTGAGTTTCTTTTCTTCCAATGTCTGTACAAACACTGGGGAATCCCAAAGGAAGTAGCACATCCTTGGGCATCTTGTAAGTTTGACTGTGCCTTTCTGCCAGTCTATCTCAGGGTTGTGTTTGGCCAACCATGTGTATCCCAGTATCACCGAGTTTTTGCCTAGGTTGGTGACTTCAGCTTCTACTCTTTCTCGGTGTCCTTGATAATCGACGATTAACTCGGCAGTATGGGTGATACTTTCTGTGAAGTTCCTTGTACCATCGATGTTAAACACTGGGATTGGTCAGTCCGACTTCTTGGTGGGAATTTGTTTCTTCTTGACCCACTCTTTATCTACGAAGATGCCATTTGCACCACTATCTAATAGCGCCCTTGTGGAGTTCATCTTCTGCTTGTGCGTGAATGGTGCTATATCCATGTCAAGACAGATCTCCTTCTTGATTTTCATGGACCTGATGAGGATCTGGTCTGGGTTTTGTAATGTAATAGATATACTATTTTTTTGGGTTTTATCTTTGACCGAATTAAGCCTACAATCCCGTGCAGCAAGCTCACTTTCATAAGTCCTGGTCTCGGTTGATGAATTAGAAATACATGATTTGGTATCAGAAATAGTCCTATCCTGGGAGTCGAAGAACTCTTGTTCTTCTTCTCCATAAACTTCTAAATACAAGTAGCGGTTACTGGGGTGCTGGAGTTTCACTTCTGGAATCTCTTCCCCTTGTGGTAAAATGTCTGTGTTATGTATTCTAGGGTCCATTGCCTTTGTCACACCCAGATCGTGACTTAGGCTCGTCCTTTTCCCTTTTGGGTAACTGATAGGTCAGCGAAGTAGGCCTTCATTGCCTCAAAGTCCATTCCTTCTAGGGCCCTTAATCTGGTGTCTCCTTTTGACGCTTCAGATGCCACATCCACATTTGATTGGTCCGTATCCCCAGAGTGAGTCTGGCAGATGTGGCTTCTGTGGCTGCAGTCCTTGCAATGCCCTCCCCCAAGGAACTTGCATTGTTCACAATGCTTCTTGGGCTTTGGGCAATCTTTGGCGAGATGAGGTCCTTTACAGTTAAAACACTGTCCTTAGCTCACCGCATCGATGTCCATGGCGTCGGGGTCCCTACTTTGGCCTTGTTGTCACACGTTCATCGTCCAGAC
The DNA here is from genome assembly GCA_038094735.1 of Exsudoporus floridanus. Taxonomy (NCBI): domain Eukaryota; kingdom Fungi; phylum Basidiomycota; class Agaricomycetes; order Boletales; family Boletaceae; genus Exsudoporus; species Exsudoporus floridanus. The sequence continues at coordinate 7,985 of JBBPUP010000557.1, forward strand.
GCACCCCTGGTTGTGGAGGTCGAAACTCTCCATTGCGTTTCCAACCCTTTTAATTTCGTCCACATATTCGTAGACGTCTCTCTTCCTTTTTCCATCCAGGAAAATCTTTCTCATGATTTCCTTTTTGGTGTTTTACTCCAGGAAGAGCACACCTATTTGGTGACTGCACTTGGCTTTTTTGTACCAAGCTAGCCATTGGGTGAGGTAAGCCTCAACCCACTGGTTTGGTCCTTGGCAGTATTTCGATAACTGCTCTGTGAACGTGTCAGCCTCATTGCTGGGCTGGAAACAATTTTTCAATTGAGCCACTACTTCTTCCAGCCCGGGCCATGCGTGATCTGATCCATCTACGTATTTGTGGATCTGGGAAGAGGCCCATTCCCCAGCTCTGTTTTTATCTTTGCCATTCTTGCTGCCTATGCAGGACCAGATCGCTAGGCAGTGGTCTTTGTTTGATGGGAATGCTTCCTTGTTCATCTCAAAGTAGACCCCCATCTTGGTCCACCATTGAGTGAATGAGTCATATGATCTATCAAAGTACCCAGGGTCGGGCACTGCTTTCACCTTCTTGTTTATCTTTACTTTGGACCATGCAGTGGGGGTGGCAGCGCTGATCCTTGCCTCCATGTCATTCAGCTGGAGGGTGAGCTGCTCTATCATCGCCAGCAGCTGGCGGGTGGTTGCATTGTCTCCGGACATTGTTGGAGACGAGGGAGGGGAGTCAAGAGGGCGTTCAGAGGGAGTCAAGAGGGCGTTCAGAGGGAGTCAAGAGGTCTGAGTTGTTGAGGTGGGAGAGTGTGTCTCATGGATCCCACACTTTGTTTGATTACTTGATTGAGCACTGCTTCTAGTGCAAGCTCACTGGGGACTCTAAAAAAAGCTCGAGCTGGTTCTCAAGGATTGCGTACATATGGAAGGGGGCATGATAGAATATCTTCTACTTCATTGTAGAAGTTGTTGTATAAGGCAAAAGTATTGTCAAGTTCTTCTTGCTTGACCTCAGTCATATCGAGGGGTAGTGGTGCATTATCGTTTGGGTCGCGTTCGACCTCTTCAGGGATGTAGAGCTCGTCTACTGGCTCAAGCTTCACATAAGAAGTGGGGAACATTCTAATTCAAATTTTGTTCATTTGTATGCCCAACACTGCAGCTGTTGCTGAGGTTGTATCTCAAACGTATGGATATCAGGTCAATATCCTTCCTGACTATCCCAAACACTAAGTATGTATCATATAAAAGGTAAGTGGCCTCATGAGGACCAAGGACATATCCTGTTCGAAGATGAAAAGGTTTTGGGGTGGTGTTTAAATGCATTAGACCTGCTTGAGGGTACCCCTATGTCGCCTTAAACAGCTAAACACCTTCACTGGCTCTAGTGCCAGGGACTACATAAAAAGGGAGAATGAAGAAGTGTATGTAGGTCTGCTTGAGCCTGCAGTCCGGCTATATCCCTTTAGCGCTAGGGGCCGTGCGTCGACAATGAGAGAAGTGAGGTTTAATGTGGAGTGGTGGGAGTAATGGAAGTCTAGTTCTAATGTTGCCAACCTATAGGAACTGTACAGCTCCCAGGATGCACAACACTAAACCAGCTAATAGAGACTAGGCGATCTTCCTGAGGGAAACCCAACAAGAACTAGACTAGAGTTCTTGGGGCATTGCATGTTCAACTTATATACTACTACATGTGTTTGTGCATATTTGTAAAAGGTCTGTGCATAGGGCATAGGGTATGATGTCATAGGTGTGTCATAGATAAGTAAGCGAGTCTAGACTAGTTCTAGATTGTGGTAATTAAGTAACCCATCCCTGGATCCTTCTAGAATTATGGAGATTAAATACACGTGTTATGGAACGTTCTAGACTGTTCCCACAGTCATGTGATGAAAGCATGGTAAGGTCATGTGACCTCAAAAGCACGTGATTGATCACATGATTGTCATGTGATAGGTTAAATAGGAGTCAAATTTAACACCTGATGTGTTTTTTTGACCATGATGACAGGTACAATATCGAAGATGAACTTGTCAAGAAGTTTGCACAATGGGCCCCGGCAGAATGGTTCTGCTTTATATGCAAGCATGGGGAAGGACCAGAACATTGGGTCAGAAAGACCACCATTTCAACGACTTTGGTGCAACAAGCAGAGAAGGCCACTGTTACACTACCAACGGCGTTTGAGGAGTTCGCTGGTGTCTTTGCAGAGAAGACAAACTTCTCTCTGCCCCCATCCAGGTCATACGATCACATGATCGAACTGAAGGACTCCTTCATACTGAAACAGGCCAAGACATACCCCCTAAGCCCTCCTGAACAGGAGGCCTGTAGGGAATTTATTGAGGAACATCTCAAGTCGGGCAAAATCTCCCCTTCGAAATCTCCACAAGCTTCCCCTTTTTTCTTTGTCAAGAAAAAGGATGGGAAGCTCCGCCCCTGCCAAGACTACCAGTATCTTAATGAGCACACCATCAAGAACACCTACCCCCTGCTGCTTATCTCCGATCTTATAGATAAGCTCAAGGGATCGTCGATCTTTACCAAGTTCGACGTTAGGTGGGGCTACAACAACGTGCAAATCAAGAAAGAAGACCAGTGGAAGGCAGCCTTCATCACCCCCCAGGGACTCTTCGAACTGAATGTCATGTTCTTTGGAATGTGCAACTCTCCTGCAACATTCTAAGCCTTCATGGATGACCTCTTCACCAACTATATTGCCAAGGGATGACTCGTCATCTATATGAACAACCTTCTCATTCACTTCTCCGATCAGGCCACACATGACAAACGAACCTGGAAGGCTCTGCAATGGTTTGCAGAACAGGAAATGTATCTCAAGCTGGAAAAGTGCACATTCTCCACCTCCAAAGTCGACTACCTTGGCAAGGTAGTTGGGAAGGGTGGGGTTCGCATGGACCCAGTCAAGCTGGACGCCATCAAACAATGGAAGACCCCTGAGGGAGTGAAACCTGTTTGCTCCTTCCTTGGATTCTGCAACTTCTACTGGAAGTTCATACTGTCTTTCTTGGACATCGCTTAACCCCTTTTGGACCTCACAAAATCTTCCACCCCCTGGATGTGGGGGCTGGCACAGAAAACGTCTTTCCACACTCTCCAACAAGCTTTCATGAAACAATCTGTTCTCGCCTTCCTGGATACTATGAAACCCTTCACCCTCATGATGGATGCCTCGCTGACTGCCTCTGGAGCAGTGCTCATGTAGTCAAACTTGAACAGAGACCTCCAACCCTGTGGATATTTATCCCAGTCGTTCTCCCCAGCCAAATGAAACTACGACATTTTCGATCGGGAACTTCTGGCCGTAATCTGGGGGCTTGAAGAATGGAGGCAGTATCCCATAGGGTCACCCCACGTGGTGACAGTTCTTACCGACCATAAGAACCTGACTTACTTCAAGAAACCATGCAAGCTGTCCCGATGACAGGCTCGGTGGTTATTATTTTTACAGGACTTTGATATGGTTTACAAAGCCCTCCCTGGTACTCAAATGGCCCCTGTGGACACGCTTTCCCACAGGGATGATATCAACACCTCCGGTGATAATGCAGACGTGCAACTGCTTCCTTCAGAAGCATTTGATCACCAGATCAACCAGATTGACATTGCTCTACAGGACAAGATTGCCTCATCCACCCCCTCCGATCCACTGGTTCTTCAGGCTCTCTCTGCCATGGAAAAGGAAGAGCCACTCTTTGGTTGTTCCCACTCTGAGGAATGGACCTTTACCGATGGGAAGTTATACTTCTGCAATCGACTGTACATTCCTGCCGAGGCTCAATATGCGCTCGTGCAGGAACTCCACAACTCCCCCACAGGTGGCCACAAAGGCCACCTCCGGACCATTGCCAGGATCTCCCAGGACTATTGGTGGCCTGGCCTCTCTACGTTCATCCAGAAATATATATCTGGATGTGCTGTTTGCCAGGCAAATAAAGTTAACACTCACCCTACCATCCCCCCAGTCACTTTCCTCTCTGTTGCCACCAGCTGCCCCTTCCAACACCTATCTGTGGATCTTATCACAGACCTCCCCTCTGTCTCCAGTTTTGACTCTGTCATGGTTGTGGTTGACCATGGCCTTAGTAAGGGGGTAATTCTCTGCCCTTGCTCGAAAACTGTGGATGTGGCCGGTATTGCCAAGCTCTTTTTCGAGAATGTATTCAAACAATACAGTCTCCACGAAAAGCTCATCTCAGACCAGGGGCCACAATTTGCCTCCGCATTCGCACACAAACTGGCACACCTCCTGGACTATGATCTGGCCCTGTCAACAGCATACCATCCCCAGACTGATGGAGAAACAGAATGGTATAATCAGGAACTCGAAATGTACCTTCTGTTACATCAACCTATGACATAGCAAGTGATGCTGGACCATATCAGCTGGTTCCTACCAGCACCAAGGTACCTCAGCTGTTACGCCCACCCACTAGGTGTGGGACTCTTGGATAACAGGTGGAATGGTTCTCGGAACCTCACCTACTAGGTGTAGAACTCTTGGTTACACATCACGATGCTGAGCTGGGGATGCTCCAAGTGAAAGGCGGTATCCACCTGGCTGGTGTGGCCTGGGCCTTGTATCCCTCCCTAAGGTGATGCAGTTCCTTAGTCCCATTACGGGATATGGCGACACTGAGGTTAGTTGCGCTAGGTAATTGGCAGTCTTCCTAGCTTTATGGCTGAACCCCTGAAACACTAGAAGTTGCTAGCACCGGCTAGCGTGGGGGTAACACAGATTGGACAATCTATATGAAGCGAAGATCGCAATCAAGTGGAACCAAGATGAAGTGATAGGATAGCATAGATCAAGGTTAGAGATACATAAACTGATCTAGCTACTTATATAGGGGGGATCTAGATAAGGGCAGGCTTCTCTAGATCATATTGGGAAGCTACTACATATAGCAACTATTGCCTATAAGAGAAGGCAACAGAAGAGGTAAGTCCAAATAAGGATAAATGAAAGAGGCTGACCATTGGACAGTATCTGTTGATCAGCAAGAGCATAGGTTGGAGCAATGATCAGAAAGGGGCAGCAATGATCAGATAGGAGGCAATGATGAAAGGTATTTCATCATCACAGGAGAAGCTGTGGATTGGAAATGGGGGTTGATCCGTCAGAAGGGGATCTGCTGAGTGGAGGGTCGGGCCCCTCCTACGAACTGGTTCCACAGTTCGTCGGAGATTCTCTCGTTGTTGATGAGCAGGTCCCACAGTGGCAGGGAGTCGGGGGTGTCTAGAAAGGAAAATGATAGGTCGGGTGCTGGCCCAACATCACCATCTGCAACACATTCGAATCTTCTGTGCTGCCCAACCACACAAATGGCTCAAGAACCTCCACCTTGTGGAGTTCTCCCACAACTCGGCCACTCACTTGGTCACCAGCAAAACCCTGTTTTCTCTCATCTTGGGATATGAACCCTGGTTTTACCCCCCACTTGGGAAGACCTTCCTCCCTACACTAGAGACTAGGTTGTCTCAATTGGACAAAGCCCGGAAAGAAGCCGAAGCTGCACACAAACTCATGCAACAATGTATGAAGGAACGGACCTTCTCATGCTTCTCCCCCTGGAAAATCAGGGATAAGGTTTGGCTGGAAGCCAAAAACCTTAAACTACAAGTCCCCTCCTGGAAATTGGTGGCCAAGCGAACTGGCTCATTTGAAATCACCAAGGTCATCTCTGCAGTCACGTACTGCCTCAAACTCTCCAAGACCTGGAAGATCCATGACGTCTTCCATACCTCTCTCCTATCATTGTACAAGGAGACTCCCGAACACGGCCCCAACTTCTCACAGCCACCTCCAGATCTAATAGGAATGGAGGATGAATATGAAATCAAGAAGATCATCAATCATCAGGGAATACTGAGACGAAGGCAATACCTGATCCACTGGAAAGGCTATCCAGACTCCGAATGAACATGGGAGGCAGAAGGAAACCTCAGCAATGCCACTGCTCTCCTCCAGGAGTATAAAAGACTGCACAAACTGTGAGGTTCAACAGCATGATCGAATCCACTCTCCAGTCTCTCCTCATCACTATCTCTTGAGTCTCTCAAGCCCTCATCCAAGCCTGTCTCCAAGTTCAATACCCTGACCTAGACGTTCCCAGACACGCTGCGGAACACTCCTGTTTCTGTTGAATCATCTCCTGTCCCTATCACCAGGACTACTAGCCGATGACCCTCACCCCATTCTCTATCTGTCTCGGAAGACTCTTGGTCTTCATCCGTTGCCTCTTTTATGCATCCCTACTCAAGAATCCACAGATGTTCCAGGCCTTCAAGGATCTCCTCTCCTCCACTGCTGACAACTCGGTTGTCTACATCGCTGAGTTGTTCTGGGCATACTCTGCCCTTCACACCCTTCTCACCTGGGCCGCATGGTGCTCGGCAAGTGCCCCTAACCCCCTCTTCTCAGCCACCACCGAGAACTCCCCCGTCATCATTGGTCTTGAACTGGGCCTGTCTACCACAAGAGAACTTACCCTCAACCTCTTATATGTCAAGAGGTTCAACTTCTCCATCTCCCTTCTCCCAAGAGAACTCATCGATGCTGTTCTGCTTCCCATCCTTTCTGCTCTTTCGGAGGAAGAAAGAGACTCTTTCTTCAACGATCAATCCGTATCCCCTGGGAAGCCCCTCTCTTGCCGCACCTATGCCCTCCACCCTGTCAGCTGAAGCAGAAGCTCTGCTGAGGACCATCCAGGAACTGGAGAGCCTTCTCAAGAGTCGGACTCTGACTCCACCTGCATCCCAACAAGACCCTCCACCCTGGAACCTGTCTTCCCCGCCTCTCTCTTACCAACCAATGGAGGACGTCCTACCCATCCTTCCCACACCCTTCACCACCAAAAAGCAGTCATTTTCAGATCGGGAATACCCCTTACCCCCTTCTCCAAGCGCCTTCGCCCCGTACCAGCAAGAGCTCCAAAGAGGAGCATTGACTCTCCTGCCATTCCTATGGAATCCTTATTGGTTCCCCTTGCTGCTGGAACTGTGACAAACACCACAGGCTTGGATGTTGATACCCATCCCTCACGAAGCCTATCCTCTCCCCCTCCCCTTCCCATCAGACCCTGCAGTTTCCTCCTCCCCACTCCTCCCTGTTGCTTCATGTGCAACACCCCCAGACACTTTAGATCCAAGTGTCCTCAATACCGCTATCCCCTCTGCTATCTCCCAGCCCCTGAACACCCACAGTATCATTGCCCAGAACTACGATGCTCTTACTGCAACCTCCAAGGCCACTCCCACTCCTGCTGCCCCTCTCCAGATCCCTTCTTCTCCCAGGACTGGGACCTCACTACCTACGAGGAGAACCCCAGTAACAGCATCCCTTAAGGAGTCTGAGCTGGAGCTTCAGACATATGAGGAGGGTAATGTTACAGATGGTGATGTCGGGCTGACACCCGACCTATTGTTTTCCTTTCTAGACACCCCCGACTCCCCACCACTGTGGGACTTACTCATCAATGATGAGGGAATCTCTGACAAGCTGTGGGACTAGTTTGTAGGAGGGGCCCAACCCTCCACTCGGCAGATCCCCTTCTGATGGGTCAACCCCCATTTCCAATCCATGGCTTCTCCCATGATGATGAAATACCTTTCATCATTGCCTCCTATCTGATCATTGCTGCCCCCTTTCCAATCATTGCTCCAACCTATGCTCTTGCCGATCAACAGATACCATCCGATGGTTGGCCTCTTTCATTTATTCTCATTCAGACTTACCTCTTCTATTGCCTTCTCTTATAGACAATAGTTGCTATATGTAGTAGCTTCCCGATATGATCTAGAGAAGCCTGCCCTTATCTAGATCTCCTCTATATAAGTAGCTAGATCAGTTCATATAACTCTAACCTTGATCTACGCTATCCTATCACTTCATCTTGGTTCCACTTGATTGCGATCTTCGCTTCATATAGATCGTCCAATCCATGTTACCCCTGCGCTAGCCAGTGCTAGCAACTTCTAGTGTTTCAGGGGCTCAGCCATAAAGCTAGGAAGACTGCCAATTACCTAGTGCAACTGACCTCAGTGTCGCCATATCCTGTAATGGGCCTAAGGAACCACATCACCTTAGGAAGGGATATGAGGCCCAGGCCACACCAGCCGGGTGGATACCACCTTTTACTTGGAGCATCCCCAGCTCAGCGTCGTGAAGTGTAACCAAGAGTCCTATGCCTAGTAGGTGAGGTTCCGAGAACCGTTCCGCCTGTTATCCAAGAGTCCCATGCCTAGTGGGTGAGCATAACAGTTGAGGTATCTTGGTGCTGGTAGGAACCAGCTGACATGATCCAGCGTCACTTGCTACGTCATGGGTTGACGTAATACACTGTCTGTAATATTGTTTATCTTAAAACCTGTTAAATTCATACTTTATTTAACCTAACATGTGACAGTTATGTAACCAATCATGTGCTTTTTGCATTATGTGACCTTATCTTTCTTTTATCACATGACTGTGGGAACAGTCTAGAACATTCTACATATTTATTTAATTTCCATGATTCTAGACAAGTCCACACATGTTTATTTAATTACCATTGTTGTCTAGAATCTTCTAGAACAACTCCTCATCTATGACATAGCTATGACATCATACCCTGTGCCCTATGCACAGACCAGTA
>JBBPUP010000559.1:4655-16623 GCA_038094735.1 Exsudoporus floridanus
TTTCAAGGAGAGTGCCTAGTGCAGTCAGGTTGGAAGGAGCTCATACCAAGATTCGGAACAAGTGCCTACTATTAAACCCATCTCCACCAGGGTCCGTGCACTCAATCATAACAGGCCCATCCTGACTCGGGCGGATGCTGCGAGATACACGAACTCAGCGAACCGCACGCTAGATGTTCCACTTACTCATAGTACAATGTAGTATCTACATGTAACGCATCCAAACACCCCGATAAGTGTCCTTTCATATGTGTACCTGAACAAAGACATAAAAAACACGCGAGATATATGATCGATAGCCTGAGGGTAGCGTAGCCTGATTCTGCCCGATGCGGATCGACTGTAAGTCGAACAGTGTAGGTGAAATATGAGTAATACGCACCGTTACGTGGACCCCCGCAGGAGAGCGTTGGAATGGATTGTTCGCTTGTTGTGTCTAATGGGACGGGAGCTAACATGAGGAGGTCCATCATCACCAGAAGAGACGCACCAGGTCTGTTTCCCTTGCATCCGTAGCATCTTGTCCACTACGAGACGTGTCTTCGTTCGTAGGTTTGGGGAGAATGGTCTTGGTACGTGGTTGATTCTGCAACAACTAGGGAGCCATGCATCCAAACTTCGAGGCACGGCCAGCCTTTCGTCTTCCTAGTCATGTAGCCGTTCGCTGGGATAATATGTTAGTACACCACATCTCTTCGTCTATCAAGGGGTAGCACTCACTGTCTTAGGTCGACCTGCAGCCATCCTCGATGGTCCTTCGTGCCCGTCATCCACTCTCGCTGGAGAGCGGGAAGGAGATCGATGATCGGCAGACTCGTGCGACCTTCCGGTAAGTTGATCTGGCTTTTGCGAAGACTGGCCCTTGCCACTCTCTCCCTGCAGCCACTTTCACAATATCGAACGGCCCCGGGTCCAGGTGACTTGATAGTGTCGATATTTTGTTCTGGACGTATCTATGAAGTGGAATGCACTGGTAGGGCACCCGACTCTGACACAGTGTGGGATTGGCCCGCTAGTAGTACCTCGTCCTGGTGGGGATCGGAGGAAGGGGTGAGGGTATTGAAGTTGCAAGGTACAAGCTTGGGCGAGGTCAGTGGCCATATGTGTTGATTGTTTGAGGTGATTGATCGCGACGCCGCCAGTGAGTTGAACGAATTCGGCAAGTATCTCGCGTGCTCGAATTTCTTCCAAGCGCGCTGCGCCTCGCGCCGTACCTATCGCGATACTCGGTTTAACACGTCACGGAGCCTATCTCAGTATCGGGGAGGCGTGCTTCAGGACTCAGGGAAAAGACGCGTCTGGACACGAGCAAAATAAAAAAGAAGAAATATTGCGATGTTCCTGAATCTCGAACGCACTGCAGCCCATCGGACCTCCGAGTTGGCGTCGACTTCAAGCAAAACGACTTAGAGAATAGTGAGCTCCAGAAAGCACGATGACCGCCAGTAGACCAGCCTGGGACCCGCACTTGACCGTTTCGGACCGGTACTTTTTGCCAGTGGCACAGGAATAAAACGCTTTGTCGTCTCAGCCGATCGAGTGCTTTGAACCACGCCACGCTTCATTCATCGGGGCCCGACCGCCCGCTTCGACCACCGAAGAGACGAAGACATGGCGTCCGCTGGCGAGCGACCCTTTTTCTTTGCATTCGAGGATATCGCGACTCGCACCTCGACGACTATCGATGGCGTGCAGCACCACGGCGGGTCCAAGCCACACATATCATAGATGAGTTCCACACCTATTGTTTCCATTTTTGTAAAATGTATCTGTCCACCATTCCCTATCCGTCCCTTCCTGTTCCACCCTCACCACTCGCTTTGCCCGGCTGGCCACCGACACCGGCTTCACGCTTTGACGACAATGGCGTCCCACACCCAGACTTGTGGACGGTATAAATGTGAAGATGAGCCCCAGATGTCTGTCCAACATTCCTTTGGAGAAGATTGTATCCTCCACTCCGAGCAGAGCTCCACATTTCTATTCCTCCTATCTCACCGTTCCTTCCTATCCTATGTGTTTAGACATGGGCTATATAAACCCCAGCCATGTCGTACTCCATGCCATGGCTCCCGGTTCTGACGAGGTATGTTCTCCTGTGCCCGCCGAAGTGTGCCCGTTCTGAACAGTCCCAATAGTATTACGCTCACGCTGTTAACCCTCCTTACCACCCGGGAGCTATGCATGCGCCGATGCCACAACATTATACGTTGCTGGACCAACGTCGTATCGAGCGTGTACCCCGTCCACTACACCTCAGTCCACCTCATGAAAGCATCCCAGCCATCACCTTCAGTGTTAACGGGTGGGCTGGTGTCCGCGTGAAGGATATCCTGAAGGATATAGTCTTCATCGACGCTGCGAATGACACTGTGCTAGAGCACCTCGGGTGGAGGTCGATCGTGGTGAACCTTCAGGTATGGATAGTGGCATCACCGCTGTGTTTATTGTTCTGAGTGCACCACGCAGTGGCCAGGCTATGAACCCAGGAATTTTAACGATCCCATGCATGCCAGGATTGACGTGCGTCCCGGTGGGGAGGACATAACGCGCCAGGGTCTTGCTAGAGAGATTTGTGGTTTGCTATTTAGCTTTCATAAGGTTATTTCTGTGAGTATTCCTGCACGCCTATCAAGTCTCTTCGTTTTTAATTTTGAAATAGAAATATTCCATTGCCCCTGAATGGGAAAAATGGGCCTTGACCGCTGGCCCGGAAGGTATTCGCGTGACTGACATCGTCTTGTTGTCCATGCATTACTACAGGAACTTTTGGGTCCCCGAGTTCTATGTGATTGAATGAGGGGCTGACTCACACTTTTTCCTCTACCTCTTTATTGCCCTGCCATTCTTCCTAACTTTTCTTGTTCGCTAAGGAATATTCGTATTTTTATATGTACTTTATTCGCGCCCTCATTTTTTGATCCTCGCATGCTCTGCTCTAATACGTGTATACATTCCTGCATTCCTCGCATTTTTACTTAGTATCCTTCCATCGCATTTCAGACATATTCTGCATAATTAACAAGAACAACGTTTAAGCCGCGCTACCAACCACACCGGGATCCCGTCGGCATCGTTATAATCCACTCATACTCTCGATGCAATCAAAAACATCCTACAGTTACACGTTTGCGTCTGACAGACCGGCAGGGCGGCAACTCTACTGAATGGTAATGCGCCGAGGTTGTTGTTCAGGTGTCGCCTTCGGGAACGTCAACGTCAACAGACCGTTCTCCATCTTGGCCTTGACATCTTCAGGCTACCATTTGTGTCAGAATCGAAGCCTTGAACTATAACTCGATGAATGACTTACCTTGGTTCCAAAGGGGAGCTGCAATGTGCGGGAGAACTTCCCGTAACGACGCTCACGAACAGCGTGCACACCATCCCCATAAGAGTTGGAGGTGGTAGACTCACCCGATACCGTCAGGCGATCGTGGTGGAAGTCAACCGTGACGTCCTCAGACTTGACGCCGGGTAACTCGAACGTCGCTGTCACGGTGTTAGATTCGTTGGATTCGTGGAGATCAAGTCTAGGGACAGGAAGTGATGAGCAAAGAGAGCGAATGCGCGACAACGAAGGAGCTTACTTGGGACGGAACGCATCGAGGCGCTGTGTCCCTGGACGTTGAGCAACCTCGGCTGGAGAAGTGGCACGCCCGAAGCGTGCATTAAAAGCATCGTCAAAGAGGCGGTCAAATTCGGAAAAGGGGTCATAGTGGAATCGGATCAAGGAAGACATGGTTATCACTGTAGTGCAGGGGGTGTGCGCTTCGTTCGGCGAGTGGTAGGAAGTACTGGTTCAGAGTTGTGTCCGAGGGTAAACTTGCTTGAATGACCCCCGTTTTATAGGACCCGCCCGATGAACATAGAATAACACAGAAGATTTTCTGCAACGCTATAGCAAAATCCAGCAGATTCCATGTGGTTCGGGCATATTCCGTCTGGTGTTGAGGCCAGGTTCCATTCTTGGAACGCGAATCAATCGTGATGATTGATATGGTTTGACGCTAAACGAGACAAGAGAGTGTTGAATATACAGCAAATCTAGCCAAAACCTTGGGCTTACGGCGAACCAAGATTGTGTCAGACAAGTATGATGAACCAGTCGTCAACTGCTTTGACCGTGTTCTTCATTTCTGTAAGCGGAGGCGACTTCCTTTCTGGCCACTTTCCAAATAAACATCAATAATGTATTTCTATGTACTTTCCAAAAAGGGAATTCACCACCAGACGGAAGCTTCTCGAAGAGTGCCGAAATGACTGCGCCTTGCCAGAGAATGCTTCACAATACTCATCTCCGTATATGGACTGGATCATGGACCGTATAAATACAGGCCCGTCCGAGTGCAGCATGCTCCTCAGAAATATCGCAACACACACTCGGACACTCAATCTCAACCGAAGACCTTTCATCTACCCAATCCTCCTGCACTATAGTTATGTCGTCCTTGATCAGATTCCACTACGACCCCTTTTCCGAATTCGACCATCTCTTTGACGACGCATTCAATGCGCGCTTTGGGCGTGCAGCTTCTTCAGCCGAGGTTACCCAACGTTCAGGAGAACAGCGCCTCAGTGCGTTCCGCCCAAAGTGAACACCTTCGTCGTCTCTTCTTTGCACTTTTTCTCATCATTTCTGTCTCTAGGCTTGACCTCCACGAATCCAGCGAATCCAACACCGTGACCGCCACATTCGAGTTGCCCGGCATCAAGTCGGAGGACATCACTATTGACCTCCACCACAACCGGCTGACGGTATCAGGCGAGTCTGCCACCTCCAGTTCTCATGAGGATGGTGTGCACGCCGTTCGTGAGCGCCGTTATGGAAAGTTCTCCCGCACGTTGCAGCTCCCTTTTGGAACCAAGGTAAGTCACTCACCGAGTTATAGTTCAAGGCTTCGATTCTGACACAAGTAATAGCCTGAAGATGTCAAGGCCAAGATGGAGAATGGCCTGTTGACGTTGACGTTCCCAAAGGCGACTCCTGAACAACCTCAGCGCATCGCCATTCAGTAATGATATCGGCATTCCCGTGTCGTTGGTTTGTCATGTATAAGAAATATGTACCCTGTGTGGAAAGAATCGGTAGCGAATGTGTACAATGTAGCAATAAAGAGAGAAATGTACTTTGAATGTGCATTGAACCGCCAAGGACTTACCTTTAGGTTCTGTGCTGGAGGTTGGGTGTTGCGCTGCATTTCTGGTCCCGTGAAGGCATTCTTGCAAGGGGAGCTCTTAAAATTATCCCGTGGGAATGCTGGGGAGTATACCCTCTGATAGAATCCGACTCGAGTCTTGTGAATGTATCGCACGCCCGAGGATCGTCGCCAGCCAATGGTGTTCGACTATGCGATGTACGTTCAGTCACTTCAGTGCGATGTTGAGATACACCGTCTCCGATTTGACTTGGCTGCGTTGGTGTTGCCAGCATGTCGTCCACAGATTCCGCAGTATCGGCGCTTGAGAATTGTGCTCGACAGCCTCACATAACCTTATCGAGTAATACATCCACGTAGACACGATGTGAGGATATGTGAGGATATGAAAAAGTGAAGTTGACTTTGCTGGACTTGCTACGGTTGCCAGCGATCGGTTGGACCGCGCGAGTTTTTCTAAACAAGGAATGTCTTTCACATTCGACGCCAGCCATTGGTTCGTTCTCACCATACATCGCCCAACTTTTCAGAGTCCAACAAAGCTTCATACCTATTTTTCTAGCCAAAATCTCCTTCACATCGCTACTTTTTCTCACCTGATTGGTATTAAAAAAAGGACGAGCAGTAACTTATGGAAAGATGTTATCGGGGAGAACCATGTTATAGTCTCCGCTCTCCAGGTTCTCCCGATGCTCTCAGCCATGAGCACATAAATCTGGGCCGCAAGATCGGTCTTCCTATCTTTTACGAAGCCCATCACGCAGAGAGCAATCCCCTCCACAAAAGGTTCTGATGAATCTTGTTAGAACACTCAGCACCGGAAATGAGTCCCGACAGCGTCATTCGTAGTCCTAGACAACAGCTTGAAGATCAAGCTCACCAACCGGAGCGAGGGCACCTCTGGTACAACACCTGTTTCTCAATAAAGGTCTTCCTCCACCTATGCTCTTCATGTGCACCGAGATTCCTATGCTCAGCGCAGACAAGCTGCCGGTTTTGTATCATTCACGGGGAGGTAAGATGAAGGTCGAACTTGGTCCAAGAAAGCTGGCCTGCTTGTCCCGAGAAGACCTGATGGCAGCTCAATGAAGCACCCGGAGGCAATCTCTACATTGTGCAGCGTCGGACGATACATAGTATACCACATACATCATTGAGCTCGGAAGACGAGGCGTGTGCATAGGTAAACTAAATATGCGAATCAAACGAACCGCCATTCTCTACTATTTACCAATGCCTTATCGCAATTGTTCGTCCCCCGATGTTTCTACCCAAACCCACCCGTCAACCTTGTAGCGTATGATCTCCCAACGGTTCGAGTCTAATCGCATCCGAATCGTTCGCGTCCCATCCATGGGATCGTCCTGCCCCGGGACGGCATCCGCGAATGAAATTGCAGAGATAGCCGCGTTTTGGTTCGCAATAGTTTGGGATAAAATACTGAATCCGGTGTCAACACCCTCCCAGCCGCAATGGAGGTCACGGTCATACAGCTCTCGCACGCTGATGATGAAGCGAGGCATCATGGGACATTGCGTTATGCCGCACAGCATGGTGAGGAAGAGCACCCAAGTGTCGTTTCCTGTAGCTTTGACTTCGACTAAACAAGTGATATTGAAAAAAATGTTCCTAGCAGTTCAGAGGGAAGCAACCAAGTGTTTAGTTTGCCTGCAAATAATCGAGAGGAAGATAGGTGAGATAACATAGTGACGGGTACAAATTGAAGCAAGAGAGACAGGGAAACCAAGACACACACAAGAAAATACAAAATGCCGTCTCCCACAAGTTGTTCCGTGTACCGGTTGGGCTGCCACCGATTTGTCGCCTTGTACATGATAAACGACTGCTTCAATGTTAGAGTGACAGCAAGAACCAAAAGCGTAGCACCAAGAATAAATCGCGGGATTGCAGTATACATGTCAATAGTGAATAGTGTGTTGCTCCACACAGGTTTGCAAAACAAGAGATTTATAACATGGACAATTGTGACTAGGGACAAGGGTGGCAAGAGATGAAGTGTGATTTGGGTGAGATTGGAGTAACACAGGTCGTTTATCTGGGACATACCTGAGACATGTGTACCGGTATTGTAGACCCCTACAGCAATTAAGGAAACAATGGCCTGTGGCACGTAAATGAACAAAAGAAGACAAAGGATCCTTTTGGATCGATTCCACATTGCATACACCCGCAGAATCATAACTACTGTATTAAAGTTATGGTCAGTGGCAATGGAAGAGAGGCAGAATGGTGACTCACAATCAGCAGCATTAAGAAATATTAGGAATGTCCAGTCAATTGCCCAAATGACTGCAGTGCCTTTGGGATACATATTCTCGTAGAAACATTGTAGATGGCAGTGAATCAATTCACTTACACCTATAAATCTGTTATCAACATCATAATAGTCCTCGACCACAGTCCAAATACATACATCTATTGGGAGATGATCATTAATGACAGACCTGAGATAAAATGCAAAATAGAAACACGGACTTCAACAGTTCCAGGAATAAAGGGGGTACCAACTGAATGCATCTGTTCAGCTCAATTAACCCCTAATTTGGTTCTGAACATGCCGATTGCATTAAGGCTTGAGCATGGGTCGACGGTTACCCATGCTCACTATGCATCATAACGATGATAGACCTACACAGCCCAAGAAAGACCGACATAGCGGACCTACAAAGATGTTAGTTTGGAACACCTGGAATGAATGTCATGCAGAGCCTTTTATACGTGCTATAACAAAGATTGTTGAGACCCAGGACCAGGGTCGGCACTGTGGAATTGTCGGGGCTCAAGGTCCCAGTGCGCAGTCAATAATAGTTGCTTCGTTATTCAATTCGCTGTCAGTAAATACGATGTAGAGCGAAATAGCATACCTCTCTCGAAAAGGTGAGAACTGCAGTGAGTGAGATTCCAATTATAACGTCAGAATGAAAATAATAGAGTATACATAATAGACCTATCATTCACGATAATTATATGAAACAACAGTGACAGCAACAACTGCGTTGGTCTGTGAGACTAATCATTGACCAAACGGAAGAACCATACGGGATGTATAGTTATTCGTCTGTAGAGCCTCCAGAGTGGATTGTAGGCCAGAGGACATGCGAGGTACTTGAAGAGGGTGTATGGCGGTTTGACGAAAAACGAAGGTTGAGAGTTAACGGGAGGGTGATTAACATTCGTTCTTTCGCGGGTTCCCCCGGAAGCTATATCCCCATCCGGCGTAAAGCACGCAATACAACACGATGAGTGGTGGTGATGGAAGGGAGAGCGAAAGGTCGTTCTTGCCATGAGAGAACAAATTAAAGTCGTTATGTATATAGCATGTACAGGACGTCTGCGGGCGACGAATTTTCAATTTGGGATATCGAGCACTACCTTTGGTTGTCTTGAAACTGTAGAGCGAAATGATTTATAAATCGATACCACCTTGCGCCGAGATCCTCCCTGATCAACACGGTCTCTTCTCTTGATTCGCAGTGCCCGGTGAACACACCCCGCTTCACTCTCTGCATATCCGTCAACTAACAACGCGTCAAGTGTCTCGCACTGCTCTCCACCCGAGTCTCTTTCTCTTCGCGGGAACGGGGGAATAATCCCCAACATCGTGGTTACATCCATCCGCTTGAATTATTTGCCGCGTTTTGGTCCAATGCACCACCCTTAGCCGCAAATGTTTATGGACATAACTCACGCCGTGCGCAGTACATTACATTCCTTTCTCGTCGAAGACGACCTTGGCTGTGCCTTCCATTCCAGCGGTACGATCGGAGGTTTCAGTGGCGTGTAAATACATATATCCCAGTGGATCTGAACTCGAACGCGTGAAGATGCGTCCCACTTACGATAGAGGGTACGCCCCGTTTGACCCTCAATTTGAATCTCTGATCGGACACTATCTTTGAATGCGAGACCTTGGGGCCTTCACGGGTAGGGGTAATACGAGTTCCGAATACAATGGGAAGACTATCCCAAAAGAGAGAAAAGGGGAACGTATTCGTATACTTGAACGGCTACAAACGAGGTAGAATACGGAATCACCACTAGGATTTCCAAAAGCATGGGATGAGAACCACGTATTGTCAGAAGCCTACCATCGCGAGCTACAAGGTGGCTGCGGTCTATTCCGATTCGTTCGACAATACGAGCAAGACAAATTGATGTAACTTCTCAGATTACCCAAACCTGGGAGGGTAGACAGAAGGGAATTATGGAATAATTCCACTCATCATTGTTTACTTCCACGAATTGAAAGAATTAGAAGAGAGAAAAGGTTGTACACCACTATACCCGTCGCCCGTGAGGTTTTTGCTTGCCTCGGGTTCTCGGGGTCGATAAACTTGACCGACGCGCTCATCTTTGTCACGCGGCATGACCTATTGAACATCACCCAGGATGCAATTTGCATTTATTTGGTATGTTTTCTTTGGGGTTCCCACGACATGTTTCATTTCATACTTGTTTCCATTTTGTAAGATTTTGTACTCACATTTCTTATGCTACATTTGACGGGAATCCGGCTTATCGAAGGCATGTCAAAGCTTGCTCGGTGTGCTGGGAGCGGAAGCAACCATCTTGACGTGTACGCCAGATGCTACCAATCGGTGCCGGGTAACGTTCCAGATCTGGAGAGAAAGATGGATGAACCAGGTCATACGGAGGATGTTATGAGACACTGGCACCTACTTCACAACGTGACGATAGAGCACGACTGCCAAGTGATATCGTGGTGCTCACGATGCGCAACCTATCGTTCCTGTAGAATAGAAATATAGTATCAGCACACTCAGGCACCGAAACGTGCTGCGTGAAAAAGCGAACATCACGGCGGGTGCATGGTACAGAATGTTGAGGGACTGCGAGACCCCCAGGTCACCTTTACCTATCGTTGCCAAGCTGAGAAGGGCGATGGGCATGGACGAACAGCTGGGAGGAGTAAAACACAGGGTTATCTCAGCAAAAAAGGGACGATTCGCCAGGGTTGGGAGGAGTAGCAGAAACACACTTGTCGATGAGCAGCGCACAGCAAGCACCATGGATTGTTCCGTTTCCGTTCAACATATCTAAAAAGCGTGCAAAGGGTAGCCATGGGGTTCAGCGGGTCAGCTCCAGCGAGGCAAAGGTCCAAATCACGAAAAAGAAAGAGCACGGCCGCACCTTCTTCGACAGTGATTTCGGCCACTACACGACCCTCGGGTCTTTCTGGCTCCTCTGCCTTGGGTATAATAGATATTTCTGTCCATATGATCCGGGAAGAGATTTCGGGTTCGAATCCCCGTGTGCCTCTGGCTTTGTTGAGTTTGACTTGAGCACTAAGGAGATCTAAGAGGGATTGTTTGAGTCCTTGGGGTGCATTTCCACTGATGGTGGAGGCGTCGATCCATGCTCTGGAGTCCATTTGGTAACTCGGAGGGGCGAGGTTGGTGAGAAGAGTCAAAGCAGCCTGGATGCACGTTGGAGGTGACCTTTTGGGAATCGAGTCTCGCATACGCGCTGGCCGTCTCCAAATCGAAATTCTCACAGGGTAAAGGCCGGAAGTTGCCGTTCGTCAACGTACCAGCAAGCCATCCGCATTCATGGATGATAGCGAGCGTCTCGGTTGAAACAGAAAGTGTAGAAAGGATAGAAATAAAGCGGTCAAGATATCAACCACGGCCCATGATGATCGAAGATGATCAAATCATTCGGCAGCTTCAACCACACTTACTGTAAGACGAGACTATGGGCGACTTCATCATGTTCGGATCATATACCCTGAAATTTCTGATAGCAAAGCAGATAGCAGTTACATACGGCGGATACGGGGATGGTAAAGGGGCGAACGACAGCACAGAACTAGGCACCGAGATGTAGATATCGATATGCTGGTCAAATCATATGTCCAATTTTTCCATGGTCCTGTTCGGTGTCAATGCT
Source organism: Exsudoporus floridanus (assembly GCA_038094735.1). Lineage (NCBI taxonomy): Eukaryota > Fungi > Basidiomycota > Agaricomycetes > Boletales > Boletaceae > Exsudoporus > Exsudoporus floridanus. The sequence continues at coordinate 15,746 of JBBPUP010000559.1, forward strand.
GCGCGGGTATAATCTGGAGCATCCCAGTCAAGGACGACGACCTCGTTGAGGTGCTCTGTCACCCCAAACAGGTTGTATCAAGTGGAGAGATGGACTGCGAGGTTGTTCAAAGACATTAAACGATCTGGGTGCTTCGATGGGCAAAGTAGTTGCGTGTCTCGGCCGAGGACAATGACGTTCATTCTCGATCCCGGGCAGATCGCTGAGATAAATTCCCAGCCAGTTCAACGAGTTAGATCGCCTGGAGTGGCTGGGTGGACGACGGTCTAATACTTACAGACCGAGGACGATCGCCTTATCGATGTAATCGGTCCCGCCTCCTTGCTCAAAGTTGGGGACACTGAGTGATACCGCCTGCAAATTCAACTGATCAACCGGCATATAAAGTCGTTTCGCTACTTTACGTGCCGACAGAAAGAGACAAGCACCTCTTGAATCCACCTGGGCAGACCAGACTCGATTCGACATAGCAGTTTGGGAGAACGTTAGGAGGTTGTGCGAGCTGGCTTAAAAGGCAACGATGGACAAGTTCTAGACCCTTCTTTTCGTCCGTTTCCGTAAGTTGGTTCATAAGATAAATCAGGATCATACCTTCCTGATCATAAGTCCTCCCTCCCTTTCCTGCTCATCTTCGATATGGTTAGCATTGGACGGCAGCCCAGTGAGAATGCGCGATGCCGTGTCGAAGGTTGGTTGGGATTCTCCCGTCACCATACATCCTTTTGCGTCGCGGCCGGAGCCGAGGGTGAAGCCCAGTGAAAACTGGTTGTGCTAGATAGTGTACCTATATGTCGACGTGTGAATTTAGATTTTTTTGTCTGCCGAGATGTGCGCGTGGGTGTAGCAATAAGCAACGTCTATACATGGCCATAATCTGC
>JBBPUP010000560.1:0-16609 GCA_038094735.1 Exsudoporus floridanus
GCCTCAGACCTCGTCGAAATCCCCCCTTCTTCCGTCTCATTCATGCACCCTCTAAACTTCACGATCGCTGACCGGGTGTTCACCATGGACGTCGCTGCACAACTAATCCCAGCAGACCAGAACGCAGCATGGGGTGGAGTTTCTGGGAAACGGTACGGGATAGTGAGCAACATGGGAACAAATAGTGGCCAGGGGCTGGATTTCATTCTCGGACAAAAGTTCTTGGAGAGGTACTATGCAGTCAGTAGTGGTCTGTCTTGGAGGAGCATAAACTCATCGAACACCTTTCCAGGTTTTCGATACGGACGCTAACCGCGTTGGATTCGCTCAGACGTAAGTCTTGATCCGTGTTGAATTTGTCTAGATTTGAACTTTCCCATCCACAGGAACAACACTTTTACAACGTATCAAGGGTAACATCTTACCCTTTTCCTACTATAACAATTTTGTATTTTCTTGATGCTCATATACCCGAGTAGAGCCACTGGAGATGTGTCGATAACCTTTGCTGATTTTGAATGTTTAGTAAGACATGGTTGTTTCCATGTGGCTGTCTGGCCAGCGAGCGGGGAACATTGGATTGTTGGGACGTGGTCAGTTTGAACATACACAAGCGGGTGGGCAGTGTTTAAATGTAAGTAAAAAGCGATGAAAAACATGCAAACAAAAGTTGCGCAGGACGAAACTAATCGCCTGACGACAAACTTGAGCATGTCAGCTGTGGCTAAAACGTGAACACGAAGCTGAGTCGAAGTCTTCACGGCGGTTCTGCCAACATGAGCACTTCAAGCTCAAACCGACACTTCGGACATCACTGCAGATCCATAGCAACTCCAGGGTTTCGTCGCCATGTAGCAGACGGACGGAGACTTCAAGCTCCGGCTCCGCCGAGATCGACTTTCATGTCTCAACGTTGAACGTCACGGTTAAACAGCTTCATATTCACGTTTTGCTTGCGTTTGGTATACACTGCCCTTGTGACAAGTACCGGATAAGCACACGAAAGGTAGTCTGGTGACCAGCCCGTCTAATGGGGAAAGCCGTCGATAGACGCACGAAAGGAGCGACGGCTAAGGTTCGTATCAGTGCTCAACCACATCCTCCTTGCTCGCTTAGCTTTTAGATTTTTTAGGATCGTACCAATCTACAGAGGCCGTAGATTCCCCTCATGCGAGAATACCCAACAACGGGGGTAAACACATCTCTTGCATCCTATAAATCGGCAAGGCTGTGACACTAAGGGCGAATGACAGTAACCTGAAATCCCGCCGGTGATGTCTTCATTGAACCTGCATCCCCTTCTCTCACAGGAGTCGCACTATAAACGTTCCACACCAGCAGCGTACCTTTTATCCCTCTCCCTTAACATGAGGTCGTTTGTCGCACTCTCTGTTGTTCTTCTCGCAACGTCTGCCCATGCCTCTCCAGTAATCACCATTCCACTGAAGAGGCTCCAGGGAGTGTATCTCCAAGGAGCACCTGATGCAGATCATGCTCATGTCGCATTCTTAAAGTCCCGTCATGCTGGTGGACCGACTAGTGTTTGGGCAACAAGCCTAGGATACGTGCGGTACACAACGACCGTCGGTATAGGCAGCCCACCGACATACTATAACCTTGTTGTTGACACCGGGTCCTCCAACACATTCGTTGGGTAGGTGTGGGTGATCAATCGAAGTCATGCTACATACGATTCCTGTTGCAGGGCTGGGGTTCCCTATGTTCGGACGTCTACTAGTATCCCCACAGGGGAGGACGTGAAAGTCACTTATGTGTTGGGCGAGTTTATGGGATCGGAGTGTAAGGGTCATGGAATATTATCCGCACACAATCATTAACAGTAAACAGATCTTGACCAGGTGACCCTCGCACTTAATCTTATCATCAAGAATCAATCAATCGGCGGTGCATTTTCTGCTCGCCATTGCAATGATGTTGATGGCATACTTGGTCTTGGACCTATCGATCTCACATATGGAACACTCTCACCTGATACGAATGCAGTGATTCCGACGGTCATGAACAACCTCGTGTCACAGAAACTTATCGAGGACCAAGTTCTTGGTGTTTACTTTGCGCCTGTAACAAACTATGGCGACTCAGGTGAGTATTCAATGCCTTATCCTTTGTTTTCCACCAAGCCCAAGAGCTGTAGATGGTGTATTGACTTATGGAGGCATTGATTCAAACCTGGTAAGAATACAGTTCCATTACTGTTCATTGTCAGTTCGATGCTCAAATGGCTACTATGGTCGTGTACAGCACGAGGGGGACGTCATGTATGTCCCTGTGACGGAGACACATCCGGCCTCCACTTTCTGGGGGTTCAACATCACTTCGGCTACGTACGGCACGCACACCATCATCCCAACTTCCACTGCTGGGATTGTCGATACAGGTACCACGCGTATGTTCCTCTCACCATTTACATGGTCAAACACTAGACCTGACGTAACTGTCGTGCATTTCAGTCGTCCTCCTCGCAGACGACTTCTTCAACGTATACTTGAATGCAATCCCAGGAGCGACGATGGATCGTGGTTACATCGAGATTCCTTCTTCCTCTATCCCGCATATGGAGCCTCTCCACTTTACGATCGCTGGCCGGGTGTTCACCATGGACGTCGCTGCCCAACTAATGCCAGAGGACGTAGATGGGAAACACTACGGTGTGGTGAACAAATTGGGAGTCAATGGCGGACGGGGGTTCGATTTCATTTTCGGACAGAAGTTCGTGGAGAGGTTCTATGTGGTCAGTATTAATTCGCCCCTCGAGAAGTACTGTAAAATCATTGAACAATTTTGGCAGGTATTGGACGCAGATACCCACCGCATTGGATTTGCTGAGACGTAAGTCTTGGTCCGTGTTGGGCTCATTTACAAAATCCGGACTTTCCCATTCACAGGAGTAACACTTTCACAAACTACCAGGGGTAACATCTCACAATGCTACACCTAGAGTCCGTATTTCTTAGATGCTCAGATACTCGAGTGGAGTCATTGGAGAGATGTCGATCAACTTTGCTAATTTCGAGCGCTTACTGAGACATCATGACTTTTTATATTGGTCTGACAGGCTGATTCAATGTTGCCTGTCTGACCCGTGAGATCGTCCGAGACCATTACAGCTATCCGATTATGGTGGTGTGGACAGTTCGAACCGGTATGAGTTGTTTTCCCTCGAGGCTTCTCTATATCAGCGAAAACAGACCAGAATCGCCGTACAGCGATGGCTACTCTGACTCGGAGGCTCCTTCCTAACACGGGTTGTTATAATCTGATTGATTATTTTTATCTTTCCATGGCTAGTGACTCTTCTCTTTGATCTGGAGTTAACTGGTCATGCCACAAATCAGGAGAACTAATTTTGATTTCACGAGCACTCCCTTCTATCGACCAGTCCTTCGACAGCCCAACTTAAGACATTCGTATACTTGGACGTATCTGTGCCATTGACGATGGACCGGTGAGTCCCTAGTGAAGGGGATGGAATTGACTACTGTGCCGGGCGTCTGACTGGGACACGAAATCAGATCCCGTCCTGTGTAGATAGGAGTTGCGTACAGCCGGTACTAGTAGTACTTATCTTTTCACCAACTCGGACTCCTCTCGTGTTCGATGCTGAAGCGATCTGAGGAGCTTATGGTGTATAAATTGGCAACATGGGTTGGGTGATTGGTCAGGACATTATTCCGGGATGCTGTTATACGACCAATTGGCGGTGATCCTATATTTCACTCACCAGCATACATTTCTTTTTTATAAAAGGCATGCCGGATGGGATGCAGTTCTTCGGGATCAACACACTCAATAAACATCGAAGGGAGAGTCTTCTCCACCTTTGAGAGCAAGCCTAGGAACGTCAGGGAATGTCATAGATTTAGAGGAACCCGTACAAGCTAGTGGCAGCATTGATATCTACGCCAAAGCCAACAATTGTAGGATTGTTCGGCATCGCGCAAGATATAGCCGCTAAAATATTTGAAGGTCTGATGATGTACAAACGAAGGGATCGTGGTCATTGTAGATGAGATGCGAGTTCGTGCGTGTAATCAATGACAAGGTGGCAGCATGTGAGACCAAGTAGAGGCTATAAGTTGAATGTGCCGAACAAGAAACGAAACAAAAGACAAAAACCTACCCCCTTGCACAGGTGCGGCCGTTGTGGTCGTCATAGTACTGCCAAAGAGAGTGTAGTTTTCATTGAAGCAACCAGTGGACGCCTGGGGTTGCGCGTCAAATTTTGCCATGCCGCAGCCTGAGAATAGAGACCATTGCCTTCAACTTTCGCTTCCTTGGGCGCAAACGCGACTTTAGTGTTGTCGCTGCGTTGACATTATTTTCGCCAGCTTTTACGGCGTGGGCAGGGGCATTAATGGCGGTAGTGCGTGATTGAGGAAGGTGATGCTCATCATCGAAGTGTACACAACATGAAACGCCGCGATGAGCATAACGGCACACTACACTGCCAAGGGGCCACGGCACACGGAAGGTGCGTGTAACTTAAGTAGAAGTCGTCAAGGCATCGCATTGAGGATAATGACATTATCCCCTGTGTGTGACGGGTAAGTGGGCTCGTACTGACACCAACGGAACCAACATCCCTTTTTAGAGTCGCAAAACTCTAGCATCCAAACAAGTCCGGTAAAGCCGCAATATTCGAATGATATTTTGCTGATGCTATGCCCTCACCTGCGTTCTCTTCCCTTACGAGAAGTGTTTTATCGCACTATAAATGTCCAACACCGACAACCTACCTTACCTCCATTCCCTTCAACATGAAGTCGTTCACCGCACTCTCTGTCGTTCTTCTCGCGACGTCTGCCTCTGCCTCTCCAGCAATTACTGTTCCACTGACGAAGCTCCAGCGGGCCGGGGCGTATCTCAAGGGAGCTCCTGACGCGGATCGTTCTCGTGCCGCGTTTTTCAAGTCCCGTTCACCCAGTGGACGGAGTACCGTTCCAGCAACCAACCTGGCATACATCCAGTACACAACGAGCGTCGGTATCGGTAACCCACCGACATATTACAGCCTGATTGTTGACACTGGTTCCTCCAACACTTTCTGTGGGTAGGTGTGGATGATCAATTGAAATTCATGCAAGACACAATTCTTGCTGCAGTGCTGAAACTCCATATGTTCGGACGTCCACAAGTATCCCCACAGGAGAAGATGTGAGCGTCACTTATGGATCGGGTAACTTTTCGGGATTGGAGTGTGAGAATCATGTAATTTTATCCACACATGATCACTAATAGTAAACAGACCTTGACCGGGTGACACTCGCACCTAATCTTGTCATCAAGAACCAATCAATCGGAAATGCACTTTCTTCTTATGGTTTCCCAGGTGTTGATGGCATCATCGGTGTTGGACCTGTCGATCTCACATACGAAACGCTCTCACCTGATAAGAATGCAACGATCCCGACGGTTATGAACAATCTCGTGTTGCAGGGACTTGTTGAGAACCAAGTACTTGGTGTTTACTTTGCGCCTTCAATAGACTACAGTGACAAAAGTGAGTATTCCATGCCTGATCCTTGTTTTCTATCAAGCCTGGGAGCTGTAGATGGCGCATTGACTTATGGAGGCATTGATTCAAGCCTGGTATGAATACGGTTCTTGTTTCGTTCGTTGTCAGCTCGATCGTTAAATGGCTCATATATGCGTACAGTATGAGGGAGCCCTCACGTATGTCCCAGTGACGGAGACGTATCCGGCCGCCCATTACTGGGGCATCAACATCACTTCATCTACGTACGGCACATGCACCGTCGTCCCGACTTCCACTGCTGGGATTGTCGACACCGGTACCACGGGTACGTTTCCTTCTCCAGCCTTACATGGTCAGTCGCTAGATCTGATGTAACTCCCTTGCATTTCAGTGATCCTGCTCGCAGATGAGTTCTTTACCGTGTACATGAATGCAATCCCAGGAGCGATGTTTGATAATACCGCGGGTCTCATCGACATTCCCCCTGCCTCCGTCCAGTTTATGCAGCCTCTCGACTTCTTCATCGCTGATCGGGTGTTCACCATGGATGTCGCTGCTCAACTGATTCCAACAGACCAGAACACGGCATGGGGTGGAGTTGCTGGGAAACAGTACGGTGTGGTGACCAACTTGGGAAGATATGGCGGACAGGGGCTTGATTTCGTTCTCGGGCAAAAATTCATGGAAAGGTACTATGCGGTCGGTAGCGGTTCGTCTTTGGAGAAGCATCAACTCGTTAAGATCACTTTTGGCAGGTATTCGACTCGGATGCCAACCGGGTTGGATTTGCTGAGACGTACGTCTTGGTCCGTGTTGGACTTGTCTACTAAATCCGAGTTTTTCTATCCACAGGAACAACACTTTTACACCATACCAAGGGTAACATCTCGTCATGCTACACCTGAGTCCCATAATTCTCAGATGCTCAGATATTCGAGTACAGTCATTGGTGATATGTCGATAGACTGCTGATCTTGAATGTTTAGTGAAACATCATTTAGTCTGACAAACGATGAACTACAGTGTAAGTCGGCGCATCTGTGCTCTTCTCTGCACGCGTCTATATGCTGGGCTTCCTTGGTCGACGTATTCCATCACTGGTGTTCTCGCCCGCAGTCTCGGCCCCCCACACTATCTCTCGACAATGTCGTGTGCCGAGTTCAGGTATAACATATGCCAGTGGGACTATGCTGGTAATCCAGTGTTCTACCATGGTCTTGTTTGCTCGCCGGCGATGAACGTTTCTGCACGACTCAGCCTCTTTTATGTCATGATGAACGGTCCATCTAATCTGAGTTCCGGAACGACTTTTTCTAGCGACGCATCATGAGCGAAGGAGGGACTACTGTGGCTACGATCGTTGCTTTACTCGTGTGGTCCAGTGACAACAAGGTATCAACGAGAGATGCCTTATGTTGTTCGAGAACTACACTGGTTGAGTCGACGGTATGTCTCTGCATCTGGGAGGCGGATGATCCCTTGGCATCTTGATCAAATGGCCGGGCATCCTTGTTGGCATTTACAGCGCTGATGTGCACGCTGACAGACTATAAGTGTTCATTAAAGCCAACTTCGTCAAGGTATATGCTACTGTGCGGGTCGATCGAAAGAGGGGGGGGACCAAATTTGAGAGGTAAGACGGATTTAACATACTAGGTCCTCTTTGGATCAAGCATATGAAATAGCAAGGAGTGGCGAGGAGAAGGAAGTTGACTCTTAAACTGCATCACTGGTGACTCGGAAGTTTATATTGAGTCAACTTGGATGTGTTTGACTCGACATGGCCACGCACAATGCTGGCCAGGCGTGCAGGGTGGCAATGCAGAAAAGAACACGACTTCTATATCGCGATCGCTGGAGATGCAAAAATGTAATTTTCGAGGTTTCAAACATGCCTGAAATATGTGAAGTTTCGCATTGATAGCGTGTAGTTGATGATCGAGATCGCCCAATCGGTGCGCTGTCACGGTCACGTCAATGCACTAGTAAGTACTGGTAGCCTTCCAAAGCGACTACCTCTGACGAGCCGGCGGTGATGACAGATTAGGTTCATTCTGCACGAAGCATCACGTTTCCACAGGCATTTCAGGCTCATTTTTGAACTTCAAAATAAATCTGCATTGGCATGTGCTCCTATTTTCCAAATTTGAGCAGTTGTATTGGTAGCGTAAAACAACAAATCAACTGTGGCTAAAACGTGAACACGAAAATCGACATCTAAACGGTTATTCTACCAACTTCAATATTCAAGCTCAAACCGACATTTTGGATATGACTGCAGGTCTATAACAACAATTCTCGCTGCCATGTAGCGGACGGGTGGTGAGACTTCGAGCTTCAATATTGAACGTCACGGTTATTTGTCTTCACGTTTTCCACCACGTTTTACTTGCATTTAGTAAACACTGCTCTCGTGACAAGCGCCGGATAAGCGCACGAAAGGAGCGACGGCCAAGGTTCGTATTGCTCAGCCACTTTTTCCTTGCTCGCTTAGTTTTTAGATTTCTTAGTAGAATCATACCGATCTACAAAGGCTGTATCTTACCAAATTCCGCTCGCGTGAGAATACCTAACAGCGGGGGTAAATGCATCTCTCACATCGTGTGAAGTCGGCAAAACTGCGACACTAGAGTCGAACGACAGTAACCTGAAATTCCGCCGATGATGCCTACCCTGTGTCCCCCTTCCCTGACAGTAATCGCACTATAAATGTTCCACGCCAACAGCATACCCTCTATCCCCTTCTCTCAACATGAGATCGTTTGTAGCACTCTCTGTCGTCCTTTTCGCGACGTCTGCCTCTGCCTCTCCAGTAATCACCATTCCAGTGAAGAGGCTTCAGCGCAGCGGAGCATATCTCGAGGGAACTCCTGGTGCAGATCGTGCCCATGCTGCCTTCTTAAAGTCCCGTAGGGCTATTGAACCAACCACTGTTTGGGCGACCAACCACAATTGGTACTGCACAGCACGGGTTGGTGTTGGCGACCCACCGACACATTATAACCTTATTATTAGCACCGATTACTCCGACGTCATCATTTTGTAGGTGTGAATATTCAATCGAAGGCATGCAACATACAATTTTTGTTGCAGCGACTCGGATTATAAGGAAACGCCAACCAGTGAGTTTATACAGGGAGTGAGGGGTCGTGGGCTGCTGGCATTTGAGTGTAAGGATCATGTAATTTTATCCGCACTTGATTGTTGACAGTAAACAGACCTTGACCAAGTGACCCTTGCACCCAACCTTGTCATTCCCAAGCAAGCAATCTACATAGCTTACGGAGACATCGGAGTCGATGGCTACTTAGGTATTGGACGTCCTGATGGCCGCTTTGATGGCAAGGTGCCTACGGTCATGGATAGCCTTATGTCCAAGGGACTTATCGAGAAAAAAGTACTCGGTATTTACCTTGTGCCTCAGGCTTCAACAGACTACAGTGACACAAGTGGGTAATCAATGCCTTATCCTTGTTTTCCGTCAAGCCTGAGGTCTGTAAAAGGTGCATTGACTTATGGAGGCGCCGATCGAAGCCTGGTACGGATGCAGTTCTTGTTTCGTTCACTGTAGGCTCAGTGCTTAAAATGGTTTGTATGGATGATGTACAGTACGAGGGTGAACTCACGTATGTTCCTGTGGCGAACATATCTCTGTCCAGTGATGACTGGACCTTCAACATCACTTCGGCTACGTATGGAGAGCACACCATCATTCCTACTTCCACTTTTGGGACTCTCAACATCAATGACCCTAGTATGTTTCTTTCCCCACTCTTACATGGTCAGTCGCTAGGTCTGACTCAACCATCCTGCACCTCAGTGATCTATCTCCCAGCCGACATCTTCGAGGTATACTTGAATGCAATCCCAGGAGCGACATTTGATAATACCACGGGTCTCATCGACATTCCTACTGACTCTGTCCAGTCCATGCAGTCTCTAAAACTCACGATCGCTAACGGGGTGTTCACCATGGATGTCGCTGACCAACTACTTCCAAAAGCCCGAAATAAAGTTGTTGGTGGGGATCTGGAGAAACAGTACAGTGTGGTGACAAAGCATGACAAAGAAAGTACAAGCAGGAGTGGTTTCATTCTGGGAGAACCGCTCTTTCGGGGACACTATGTGGTCAGTAGTGATTCGTCTTTGGAGAAGCATAAACTCATTAAGATCCCTTTTGGCAGGTACTAGACTTAGACAACAACCACATTGGATTTGCTGAGAAGTAAGTCTTGGTCCGTGTCGAATCCATTTAAATCTGAATTTTCTCATCCACAGGGATAACACTTCTACAACACACGACGGATAACGTTTCACCATGCTACCCCTGGAGTTCCGTGCCTCTTAGATGCTCAGATATTCGAGTACAGCCGTTGGAAAAATGTCAACCGATTTTGTTCATTCCAAGCGTTTAGTGAGACATCATAATTTCCTATACTGGCCAGGTCGATTCAACCTTGATCTTGGTTGTCTGGCCCGCAATCATCCGATCACGGTGGTGCGGGTCAAACTCGGCAGCCCCATCGAATTTTCACTGGCGCTCGGAGACTCCCTTTTTAATTGACGTTGTTATAACCTGATCAAGTGATTATTGAAATCATTACACTATTTTCAGGCTTCTCTTTGAACCGGGATTCATGCTGCAAATCGGAAGAACTATTTCTTGATCTCACGAGTACTCTCCTCGGACCCTTTGACCAGCCTTTCGACGAGTCTTTAAATCTGGCGAAGTCCGAGGTGCCTTATTTAGATACCAAACTTGCCACGTGTCGCTTCCCAAAATATTCATCGTGTAGTAGCACTTCAAGTCGCAACCTATCGGCCCTCGTACTAATTTGACTGGGCATCGGGCAAGACGGCTATGTGCCTGCCATTGCGTCGTCAGATATGTGTACTCGGGCCTCCGACGCGTTACATGGCATCCGGAAACGCTCCAAATGTCATCTCCCAAAGACGCATCATCAGCACGGCTCAGGACATCCAACACCTTAATACCACTGTCAATGCGCTCGTTCATATCTCGGAAACACCTCGTACTGCTCGTCACGACGGGCCGCTCAATGGACTGACCCTAGCGATAAAGGATAACATCTGTACCGCCTCACTTCCGACGACTTGTTCCTCTGCCATGCTTGCTGGTGCGTCATCCCCTTTCCATTCGTGTAGGCCAGCGAGGATCATGGTCGTGCAGAATATACGTCTCCATTCGACGCGACCGCTGTGGGGCTCCTCCGTGATGCAGGTGCCCAGATTATCGGAAAGGCCAACTGCGACGAGTTTGGTATGGGGTATGTCGCTTCCTGACTCGCGAAACAGAATTCTGAGTAGGTTTCTGCGCAGATCCCTCAACGTCAACTCGATTCATGGCCCTGTTGTGAATCCATGCCAGCCTGCTTACGCGCGTGATGTTCTGTGGACGGACCGCGAGCGTAGATGCGCAGGTGGTAGCTCAGGTGGGAGCGCGGCAAGTGTTGCAGCTGGAATGTGTGCCGCGTGAGTAGTCTCGCCGTATCTTGAGATCTCCGTCATGTTGACTTGCAATTCAAAGCGCCTTGGGAACCGACACAGGTGGATCCGTGAGGTTGCCTGCCTCGTATTGTGGCGTCGTGGGGCTCAAGCCTTCATACGGTCTCATCAGTAGGTTGGTGATGTCATCCCTTTGTGTACGACTTTCTGTGACAACACTCGAGGAACCTAGGTGGGGTGTAGTATCGTTTGCAGATAGCCTCGATTGTGTAGGCGTGCTTGCCAAGTCAGTCGATACTGTCAAGGAGGTATTCGGTACGAATTCAGTTCTCGTCGAACTTTCTTGCGCTCACGAGTCATGTCTAGACGTTATATCGGTATATGATGCACGGGACCCAACCGCTGCATCACCTGAGCTCAGGAAGAAAGCAAGCTCGATCGTGGAATCGTGTGAACAAGCGTCCCGCGTTCGAACCAACGGTCTCGACGGCCTCAGGATCGGGATACCTCAGGTAGTCATGCTCCGCTCTTTTCGTGATCCATTGATTCTATCCGACTGCATGTATTTTATAGGAGTACTTCCCTCTTGAACTGGACTCCAGCACCACCAACTCCATGCGTTCCATCATCAGAAGTCTCAGGGACGGTGGGGCGACCATCCGGCCAGTCTCTCTTCCAGCAACGCAGTATGCCCTGAGCACGTACTACGTTATCGCGAGTGCTGAAGCGTCTAGTAACCTTGCTCGGTTCGATGGAGTTCAATATGGTCCGTTCCGCCTTTTTACTTCTTTCAATGATCACACTATCGGGGATAGGTGACGATGCTGACTTTCGTTGTCGCTGCTAGGTCTTCGCATTCCGCCTCCCTCTGGAGCGTCCCGCTCGAAACCAAGCAACGTATACGCCCACTCGCGGTCTGCAGGGTTCGGTCGTGAGGTGCAAAAACGGATACTGTTAGGGACGTATGCCCTGACTGCCGAGTGAGAACCCTCCTTCACGCCCATCGTGACGCGCCATGGGACTGACCGATCATGCCGCAGCGCGTTCAATAACTACTTTTTGCAAGCGCAGCGTGTGCGCGCGCGCATCAAGGCTGACTTCAATAGGGTCTTCCGCCATCCGTGCGTTCACCTTGCTCACCCGGAATCTCTCCTACCTCCCGATGGGGTTGACGTCTTGCTCCACCCTTCTGCGATCCGCACTGCGCCACGTCTTGTGAGCAATCAAGATGGCAGCGGGGAGGAGTGTGATACGTCGAGCACAGACGAGTACTTGCAGGATGTGATGACTGTCCCTGCCTCACTCGCTGGGTTGCCTGCACTGACCGTTCCTGTAGGGGTAGGGGAGGATGGATGGCCCGTGGGGATGAGCATCGTGGGGCAGTGGGGGATGGACGAGCTCGTATTGAGGGTTGGTCGTGTAGTCGAGGCCATGCAATAGCAGGTTCCATATCAGACCACTCCAACCGCTCAGGTATCAGATGTCAGAGTGGGGTAAGTGCCATGGGTAACGGTGAACGTGAGCTATAGTACAGGTGTGCGAAACGACAATAATGACAGTATTAAGCAAACAATATATGTGGAGTGGGGTACTGGATCCTGTCAAGATCAAAGCATGTAGTGCGAATCGCATTAACGACGTCGTAAAGATAAATTTAGATGGTGTCGTGGCCGCGGGATCCCAGGAGGCGGAACGTGGTCAAGAACTAAATCAGCTCGAGGCCAGTCCAGGATCCTCAGCCCCAGCGGAGAACGCCCTCGTATATCGAGTACATGACCGCCGCATTCGGTACGACGCGCATAAGATGGGCGCTGAGCCCTCCGTATAACGATCGCGCACCCTCTTCTGCGATGACAGTCCGCAATGTCTGCCAGAGTCCGGTGTATTTGAGGACACCATTCACGCGTGGTTGTCGTAGTCGCGTTCGCAGTACCTTGGTGTTGTGGAGAACGTCGTCAGCATAAAACAATGATGACATGTGTCACTGGAGACGCACCTCATGAGGATATGTGATCAGACTAGCGACACATTTGGCCGTTCCCGCGCTACCAAGCATGCCGAACCACTCTGCAACACCGCCCCGACCCTGACTATCCGCAGAAAGCCGCTTCAGCCGCTCGTAGAGCACCCACTGGATGGTACCTTCGGTAACACCGAGATAACTTGCGCTGAGACCCTTGTAAAATCCACGAACGCCCTCTTCCCTGAATATTTGCTTGATCATTGCATAACTCCCGCCCATGATTCTCGATGTCGGTGGCCTCGTCGCGTTTGAAGCCGCACTTGATAGCGTTCCTGGTGTGGATCCGGAGCTCGAAGCGACGTGCCGCCGCTCGTCGGTGAGTTGCAACCGTGTCTTGACGACCCAGATCGGGTTCGTTGCAGTGCCCGTGACGATACCTGCGACGGCTGCAGCGCAGAGATGGACGTAGGAGTTTTCTTGTCCATGGTTGAAGTTATTGGCGATGACTTGCTTGCCATTCCCGTAGGTGAAGAAGTGGATTGAACGCGCGGGGATAACGCCGACCAGCGTCGGACCGAGACCCTTGAACAGCGCGCGGGGAGACTCGTTGCGGTAGATATCCCTGTTGTTGTTTTTTAAAGAGGGGCGGACGGCACACATGCGTATTGCACGTGAGTCTAGACGGGGTGCACGAAGGAAAGGGTGATACGTACCGAAGAATATGACCAGTTTCCACGAAATTCCAGAGCAAGCCTCCAGAGCGATGTGGGAGGGTGGCAACCCCACCGCCAACAATGCCGACCGAAGTATGTTTTTCCCTGAACAGACTTGATTGGAGACGAGTCTTGACGACGTCAAACGGACTAGTAACAGTGGCACCGCACATTCCGCCGAGGCTGATTTGAGTGTATGAGTTGAATTCATGAGAGCGTCGTGTGATTCACTCACCCGCCAGCGACAAAGTGCTGCCATGATTTTGCGGGGAGGAGACTTGAGGATGATGAAGAACCGCTCGTCACGGTCGGTGATACGGTCGTCATCGCGTCTAGGAGAGCAAGAAAGAGTGTCCAAACCGCCAAAATCTGGCAAATCCTTCCGCAACCTGAGGGGCATACCAATTTTTTTTCTTTGGTAAAGGCACGTGACGATCCATGCCATCCTCGGAGATCAAATTGGCGATCTCGCTAAATCATGTTTCTGCTTTCCATCATAAGGGTATCTTTCTCTCTCTCTCTCTCACCTCGACTCTGGCTGATAGGCCGTTCTAGGACACCATCCCTGTCTTACCAGTCAACTTCGGCACGCCACCTCATCAAGCGATTACGGACGAAATCAACAAAAAATATGCTAACAAAGTCCTGCACGACGTCGGTCTGTGTATCTGCTTGTTTGACCTCGTTGAAGTCGGTGAGGGAAAGGTTCGATATGGGGATGGATGTCTTTGGTATAAAAGTCCTCGCCATTGTCTCTTGATCATCGTCTTTCTCTGACTCATCTCTGAAGCAAAGTTTCGCATGGTCGTCTTTAGACCGTTTGCGTCTGAGGTGGTACTCGCCAAGGTTAAATCATCTGATGAGGAAGGGATACGACGTGCGTTCCTCTGTGCCTTCTCCGAAGTCCCAGGCTCATGATCCCAGTAAGCGTCGGCTTCTTCGACGACATGTATATCCCTCTCGCATACCTCCCTCAACCTTCCGCTTTGTATGCGCCACCCTTCTTCTCCTTTGCTACGATTCCTTGCCTCATCGTTCTCACGCTCATAGCGACCCAAACGAACGTGCACATTTCTGGCTACCAGAGTCCGAAGCAACGACATCACACGAGCTCCTCGAGTCCGCCACAGCAGATCGCATGTATGTCGATCAAGGCGAGATCGTCCGTGTTCGTGTCGAGGCGGACGAATTTTATGATGACGAGCCTGGTCCTCCCAAGGCTGCTGAAGGAGTTGTGATCAAGCGCGAGGCACGAAGGGCTCCGTATACCATTATCGTAGGTTTTGATGCAATGTGCGCACGAGAGATGCTGACATAGTGATGCAGTGTTCGATAGCTGAGCAGGGGCTGGGACCTGTTCCGTGGTGGAAGAGCGCAAAACCAGGTAATGCCGAAATGGATGAAGGGTGAAGAACGCATCCGATTTATTGCGTTTTGGATTGTTCTCACTTGATCTCACTATTTCGAGAAAACAAACCAGCTTGCATTTGTAAGTTCAATCAAATTTTCTTTCTACCGTTGATGCTGCGATTGTTATATTATTCTATTCTTTTTTGATGAAGTTTATAGACCAGAATATTGCGGTTTTCATTTAACCTCTTCGAGTTGTTACTTAACCTGAAGCTTTCTCATCACCCAAGGTATTTTACGGACCAGGGAGACTGACTGAAGGATGGTCGACTTCTCTGCCAGCGAAGCTAGTGATTCACCCCATGGTCTGGGACGTGTTGCAGTTCTAGTTCTACCGTCATATAGGCGACTGTCAATACGATATGGTTCGCATATACTCTCTGAAATTCGTTCTTGACGAGCTTTTCCAGGCAGTCGACATAAGGACAGCTGTTGTTTAATGACGTCTCAGAATGACCTCTGACGGTCGAACTGCAGTCGTCATAATACACACCCATTATCTTTCCGGCCTCAGGGAACGAAATTTGCGCCATGGGTATGACGTGTACGCGGTGATCGGTGCAAACTTTCAAGCTGTGCCACCTCATAAGCAAATGCGAACCGAGCGACGATATGAAAGGACTGCACGACGCTAAGTAAAGCAGCCCGGGGCCGTCTCAGCGCACCAACAACACCGGAACTATGTATCTAGCATGGGAGAGTCGCATAAGCCATTCTCTCCAATCGATGATGCCGGAGAGAGAACGTGTTCTAGTGTGGACCGGTTCCTCCCTCAAGTGACTTGGCCTCTGTTTGGCTCGCACGCTTGATAGGACTCGGTGTGCGCCGGCGCCGGGCAGTTCCACCTCACGCTTCCCCTAGCAGCTGTAAGTCGTTCATACACTGCTAAAAGGCCGACGGAATGCCCAAGAGAGGGTTCCCATGTCCTGATTGATTTGCTTGTTTTCCGTCCATGTTCTCTAGCACACACGAATGAACGGGTTGGTGAGATTTCAGCCTACGATTTCCTGGTGCGTAACACGACGGGATTTGTGCATGTCTTGGCCCCATATGTTGGTCGCTGTCCTGTCTCGATTCGATGACGTTCCTCATCACCCTTGTCTTTCGCACAGCGCGGATACCGGGTTCGTTTTTGATCCTTCGACCTACGCGACGCGACATTCGAACCGAGATTCCTTATTCGCGGTGGACATCAACTTTCATGCAGCATTGAGCGTGGCGAGAACGTGCGTCGCAGCGGCAAAGCACAGGTGACGAACTGCGCGGGGGTCTTGGTGCATGTGCAGCATGATACAGCTGCTATTCATGATGCTCTGTGGATGCCGGCACGCGGAGCGAATGATGGGTTGGTAATCGGAACACGTGCTGGAAGGTGGAGAGGAAAGGTGTTCAGCGTGTCGCAAAGGCGAACGTGATCCTAGTTTCCGGTGACTCGGACTTTATTTGGGTATCTGAGCATCGAAGACATATGGCGCTAACATGATGACATGTCACCCTCGGTACGTTGTAAATGTGTTGTTCCTGTGGCCAGACGAGCTTTAGATTTTCAAATACTAAATA
>JBBPUP010000561.1:0-16599 GCA_038094735.1 Exsudoporus floridanus
GGGGCTCTGATACAAAACACTTTTTCACTCACTCTTTTTCTTCATATCCATAGTAATAATACTATAGCTATAACACTCACAAGCTTGCCCAGCAACTATTCCAATTCCCAATATATTAGTGCTCATTATTACTTTGTTTACAAGCATATTGAACAGGTGTTTATTTTGCAGTGAACATTTGCTCATCCTGATACCACTGATATTTTAACAAAGGTACTTATTCATCAAATATTTCTTGATTATCACAGCTTCCTTACCTTGATGTTACACTGAGGGGATGTGTTGATTATCCATATATATTGTACCTGTTACAGGCAGTGACACTGGGCTGGATACCAGGATTACTTTTTCTTTCCTATACATTCCAGACAGCCCTCTACTATAGAAGAATCAGTTTGTCAGCAGGGCCCAACCATCCACTCTCATCTACCATGACTCTTTAACATTCTGATCAGAGCATAGCTTTTCTCAGATCTTTTCCTTTTAGCTTCTCCCCTGCTTGGAATCTTCCTATTGGCTTCTTCTGCAATGTGGTCTTCCAATGATCAGTGTCCAATGATCAGATCACTTTTTCTCCTTCTAGTGATTGCTCCTTGCATTTCACATTCATCTCTTGGATACCTGGCTATGCTCCTTCATTTCCTCTTTATTGCTTGGACCATTTCTTCTACTGTTCTCTTTTATGGACAATGCCATTGTTACATCAACCATGACATAACAAGTAATGCTGGATCTTGTCAGCTAGTTCCACTAGCACCAAGGTGTCACTACTATCCCTGATAGTAGATAACGGTTCTTGAAACCTCACCTGTGGTGGGGACTCTTGGTTATGCTTTGCAGCGAAAAAGGGTACAACCTTCAACTGTGGCAGAATAGCCTTCCTGCAGTGGGGCCTGACTCTACTTGGCTGGTGTGGCCTGAGTCTCCTATCCCTCCCTTGAGTGATGTGGTCCCAAGGCCCTTTATGGGATAAGGTAATGGAGTGCTACCACATCTCACCTATGCTAAGGCCTCTTAATGAAGTGGACAACTATCACAGCCTAAGTGACAGTCCTTAGGTTTTCTGATAGGTGTTGATAGAAACAAGCTTGTAGATCTTTGATTGACCAGAAGATCCAAGCAAGTGGAACTGAGATGAATAAGATGAATAGCATAGATCAAGGTTGGGAGATACAAGGGAGATCTAGCTACTTAAATAGGATGGATCTAGATTAGGGTAGGCTTCTCTAATCTAGATTGGGAAGTTACTAAGTATAGTAACTGTTACCTATAATAGAAGGCAACTAAAGGGTGGAGTCCATGGGAATAGGAAAAGGAAGAAGCAATTATTGGAAGGGTCTGGTGATCGCAATATTGAACATGCAATCATTGCACATCACTGTGGGAGAAGGTGTTGATTGAAGGGGCAATGAGAGAGGGGAATGTTCTGGGGGTGATGATGGCATGGAGAGATCTGGAGTCAAAAGGGAGTGATATGCATGGAGGGCTGAGCCCCTCCAATGAACTGATCCCATAGTTTGTCAGAGATTCCCTCATCATTAATGGGCAGATCCCATAGTGGTGGGAAGTTTGGAGAGTCTAGAAAGAAAAAAGAAGTACTGGGTGCTAGCCCAATATCACTGTCTGTAACATTACTCTCTTTGTATATCCGAAGCTCCAGCTCAGACTCCTCAAGGGCTGCAGTTACTGAGATTCTCCTTGTAGGAGGTGAGATCCCAGTCCTAGGAGGAGAATGGGTCAGGAAAGGGGCAGCAGGAATAGGAGTGGCCCTGGAGGTTGCAGTGAGAGCATCATAGCTCTGGGCAATGATACTGAGGGTGTCCAGGGGCTAGGATATCATAGAGGGGACAGCAATATTGGAGACATTTGATATGGAAGTGTCCTGGAAAGTTGCACTCAAAGCAATGAGGTGGAGTGGGGCAGAAGAAGTGGTGGAGTTGGATGGGAATGGGAGAGGGAGAGGGTACATCTCGTGGGGGATGGATACTAACATCCATGCCTGGGGGACTTGCCACAAGTCCAGTGGTAATGGGAACCTGTAGGGATTCCATAGGAGCAGCAGTAGAGTCAATGCTCTGTTTTGGAGTTCTTGCCAAAACAGGGCAAAGGTGGATGATGGCGGTGGCAGAGGATAGCCCTGCATGGAGAATGACTGCTCCCTGGCAGCAAAGGGAGCAGGCAGCTGTGGAAGGAGGGGTTGGATGTCCTCCATGGAGTGGTACAATGGAGGGGGTGACAGGTTCCAGGGAGTTTGGTTGGATAGGCATCCAGGTGGAGTCAGAGTCTGACTCTTGAGAAGATCCTCCAGCTCCTGGATCATCTGGAGAAGGGCTTCAGCTTCTGCTGAAGGAGTGGAGAGAGTAGGTGTGATAAGAAAGGGGATCTCCAAGAGATATGGAGTGATTGTGGAAGAAGGAGTCTCTCTCTTCTTCAGAAAGGGCAGAAAGGATGAGAAGCAGGACAGCATCAACAAGTTCTCCAGAAAGGAGAGAGATGGAGAAGTTGGATCCTTTAACATATAAAAATCAAGGGTAAGCTCCTGGGTGGTGGAGAGTCCCTATTAGAGACTGATGATGACAGGTGGGTTCTTGAAGGTGGCCAAGAAGAGGGGATTAGGGGCACTTGCCAAGCACCAGGCAGCCCAGGTGAGAAGGGTGTGAAGGGCAGAGTATGCCTGGAACAGTTTGACAATATAGACAACTGAGTTGTCTATGGTAGAGGAGGGGAGGTCCTTGAAGGCCTGGAATGTCTAGAGGTTCTTGAGTAGGGATGCATAGAAGAGGTGACAGGTGAAGACAGAGAGTCTTCCAAGGTGGATGGAGAATGGGGTGATTGTCATGGACTAATAGTTCCAGTGATAGGGGCAGGAGGTAATATGACAGAAGCAGGAATGTTCTGAAGTGTGCTTTGGGATATCTAGATTGGAGTACTGAACTTGGAGGCAAGCTTGGGTGAGGGCTTGAGAGATGTGGGAAAGGGTGATGAGGATTGACTAGAGGGTGGGCATGATGCCAGCCCTATAATCCATGCAGGCTTTTATATTCCCGTAGGATGGCAGTGGCATTGCAGAGGTTTCTCTCCACCTTCCAAGTTCTTTCAGCATTGGAATAGGCTTTCCAATGGATCAAGTACTGCTGTCTTCTTGGCATTTCCCAGTGATTGATGATCTTCTCAATTTCATATTCCTCTTCTGTTCTGATTAGATCCAGAGATGGCTGTGAGAAGTTGGGGCTGTGTTCAGAAGTCTTCCTGTATGATGACAGGAGGGAGGTGTGGAAGACATCATGGATTTTCTACTGCCTTGGAAGTTTGAGGCAGTACATGACCATAGAGATGACCTTAGTGATTTTGAAAGGTAAGGTCCATTTGGCCACCAATTTTCAAAAGGGTACTTGCAGTTTAAGATTCTTGGCTTCTAGCCAAATCTTATTACCAACTTTCCAGGGAGAAAAGCAGGAGAAGGTGCATTTCTTCATCCATTGTTGGGCAATCCTATGTGTGGCTCCTGCCTCTTTCCAGGCTTCCTCTAGTTGGGAGAGTCAGGTTTCCAATGCTGGCAAGAATGTTTTTCTGAGTGAGGGGTAGGATCATAGTTCATACCCCATGATGAGGCAGAACAGGGTTTTTCCAGTGACTAAGTGTGTGTTAAATTCGACTCCTATTTAACCTATCACGTGACAGTCATGTGATCAATCATGTGCTTTTGAGGTCATGTAACCTTATCATGCTTTCATCACGTGACCATGGGAACAGTCTAGAACGTTCCATGACATGTGTATTTAATCTCCGTGATTCTAGAAGGATCCAGGGATGGGTTACTTAATTACTGTGATCTAGAACTAGTCTAGACTCGCTTACTTATCTATGACATCATACCCTATGCCCTACGCACAGACCTTTTACAAATATGCACAAACACATGTAGTAGTGTATATATTGAACATGCAACGCCCCAAGAACTCCAGTCTAGTTCTTGTTGGATTTCCCTTCAGGAAGATCGCCTAGTCTCTATTAGCTGGTTTAGTGTTGTGCATCCTGGGAGCTGTACAGTTCCTGTAGGTCGGCAACATTAGAACTAGACTTCCATCACTTCCACCACTCCACACTAAACCTCACTTCTTCATCGTCAATGCATGGCCCCTAGCACTAAAGGGACATAGCCAGACTGCAGGCTCAAGTGGACCTACATACACATCTTCATTTCTTCCATTTTTATGTAGTCCCTGCCACTAGAGGCAGCGCAGGTGCTTAGCTATCTAGGGTGGCACAGGGGTACCCTCAAGTGGGTCTAATGCGTTTAAACACCACCCCAACCTTTTTTCACTTTCAAATGGAATACATCCCAGGTCCACATGAGGCCAATTACTTTTTACAATACATACGTAGTGTTCAGGATAGTCGGGAAGGATATTGACCCGATATCTGTACATTTGAGATACAACCTCAGCAACAGCTGCAGAGTTGGGCATACAACGAACAAATTTTGACTAGGATGTTCCCCGTTTCTTACATGAAGCTTGAGCCAGTAGACGAGCTCTACATCCCTGACAAGGTCGAATGCAACCCAAATGATGACGAACCTTTACCCCTCGATATGACAGAGGTTAAGCGGGAAGAACCCGACTACTCATTTGCACTATATGACGACTTCTACGACGAAGTAGAAAATATCCTCACATGCCCCCTCCCTTATGAACGCAACCCTCAGGAACCAGCCCAAGCATTCTTTAGAGTCCCAGGTGAGCCTGCATTAGAAGCAGTGCTCAACCAAGTCATCGAGCAAAGTGTGGGACTCATGCGATGCGCTACCCCACCTCAAAGGCTCCGACCTTGAGACTCCCTCCAAACACCCTCTCAACTCCCCTCCCTCATCTCCAACCATATCTGGAGACAATGCAACCACCCGCCAGCTGCTGGCGATGATAGAGCAGCTCACCCTCCAATTGAATGACATGGAGGCAAGGCTTGGTGCTGCCACACCCACCATGCAGCCCGAGATAAAAATAAACAAGAAGGTGGAAGCAGTGCCAGACCCAGGGCACTTTGATGGGTCTTATGACTCATTCGCTCAATGGTGGACCAAGATGGGGGTCTACTTTGAGATAAACAAGGAAGCCTTTCCATCTAACAAGGACTACTGCCTGGCGATCTGGTCCTGCATAGGCAGCAAGGATGGCAAAGATAAGAATGGAGCTGGAGAATGGGCCTCTTCCCAGATCCACAAATACATCAATGGATCAGACCACACATGGCCCAGGCCGGAAGAAGTAGCAGCTCAAATAAAAAATCATTTCCAGCCCAGCAACGAGGCTGACACATTCACAGAGCGGTTGTCGAAGTATCGCCAAGGACCAAACCAACGGGTGGAAGCCTACCTCACCCAATGGCTAGCTTGGTATGAAAAAGCCAAGTGCAGTCACCAAATAGGCATGCTCTTCCTAGAGCAAAACACCAAGAAGGAGATAATGAGGAAAATCTTCTTAGATGGAAAAAGGAAGAAGGATGTCTACGAATATGTGGACAAAATAAAAAGAGTTGGAAATGCAATGGAGAGTTTCAACCTCTGCAACCAGGGGCATGTCTGGATGACAAATGTACAACAACAAGGCCAAAGTAGGGACCCTGATGCCATGGATGTCAATACAGTGAGCAGAGGACAGTGTTTCAACTGTAAAGGCCCTCATCTCGCCAAAGATTGCCCCAAACCAAAGAAGCGCTGTGAACAGTGCAAGTTCCTTGGGGGAGGGCATCGCAAGGACTGCAGCCACAGAAGCCGCATCCACCAGACTAGCTCTGGGGATACAGACCAATCGAATGCGGATGTGGCATCTGATGCATCAAAAGGAGACGCCAGATTAAGGGCCCTAAATGGAATGGACTTTGAGGCAATGAAGGCCTATTTCGCTGACCTAGCAGTTACGGAAAAGGGAAAAGGACGAGCCTAAGTCACAATCTGGGTGTGACAATGGCAATGGACCCTAGAATATGTAACACAGACAATCTACCACGAGGGAAAGAGATCCCGGAAGCAAAGCTCCGGTGCCCTAGTAACCAATACTTGTATTTAGAAGTTTATGGAGAAGACAAAGAAGAGTTCTTCGACTTCCAGGATAGGACAATTTCAGATACAGAATCATATATTTCTAATTCTTCAACCGAGACTGGGACTTACGAAAGTAAGCTTGCTGCACGGGATTGCAGGCTTAATTCGGTCAAAAATAAAACCCAAAAAAATAGTGTATCTATTACGTTACAAAATCCAGACCGGATCCTCATCAGGTCTGTGAAGCTCAAAAGGGAGATCTGTCTTGATGTGGACATAGCACCATCCACACACAAGCAGAAGATGAACTCCACAAGGGCGCTATTAGATAGTGGCACAAATGCCATCTTTGTAGACAAAGAGTGGGTCAAAAGGAAACAAATTCCCACCAAGAAGTTGGACCGACCAATTCCAGTGTTCAATGTCGATGGTACAAGGAATTCAGCAGGAAGCATTACTCATACTGCTGAGTTAATCGTTGACTACCAAGGACACTGAGAGAAAATAGAAGCCGAAGTCACTGACTTAGGTAAAAACTTGGTAATACTGGGATATACGTGGTTGGCCAAACACAACCTCAAAATAGACTGGCAAAAGGGCACAGTCAAACTCACAAGATGCCCAAGGACGTGCTATTTCCTTTGGGATTTCCCGGTGTTTGTACGGACACTGGAAGAAAAAGAGCTCAACGATATGCCATACACATATTGAACAATAAAGGCATTGGAGACGCCTAAGAAGGACCTGACAGTCGAAGAAATGGTGCCTAGGGTATACCACAAATACTTGGAGGTCTTCTCTAAGAAAGCATTGGAGCGAATGCCCGAACGAAAACCCTGGGATCACACCATAGATCTCAAACCTGGATTTGTACCTAGGAAAGGAAAGCTCTACCCCATGTCGGTAGAAGAGCAAAAGGAAGTTGACACCTTCATTGACGATCAACTAGCGAAAGGCTATATACGGCCTTCAAAGTCTCCACAGACCTCACCAGTTTTCTTTATCCCCAAGAAGGATGGAAAGAAAAGAATGGTACAAGATTACTGGTATCTAAATGAGTGGACCATCAAAAATAACTATCCGCTACCACTCATTAGTCAACTAATCGATTGTCTGAAAGAATCGAAGCTATTTATGAAGATGGACCTATGTTGGGGGTACAACAACGTAAGAGTGAAAGAAGGTGATGAGTAGAAAGGTGCCTTTGTATGCCACCGAGGAGTATTCGATCCCCTGGTGATGTACTTCAGACAATGCAACTCGCCCACTACATTCCAGCAAATGATGAACGACATCTTCGCAGACATGCAAGTTTGTGTCATTGTATACATCGATGACATAATGGTCTTTACCAAGACAGATGACGAAGCGGCACACGATCATATCATACTAGAAGTGTTACGACGATTGGAAGAAAACAACCTTTTCATCAAGCCAGAAAAGTGTACGTTTAAAGTCAAAGAGGTAGAATTCCTTGGGATGATCGTATCCACAGAAGGAATCAAGATGGAAAAAGACAAAGTGAAAGCCGTGCTTGAATGGCTGACATCAACAAATGTCAAAGGGGTTAGATCCTTCTTAGGACTAGTCAATTTCTATCGGAGATTCGTAAAAGACTTCTCCATCAAATCTAGACCTCTGAATGATTTGACCAAGAAGGACAAGGCTTGGATCTGGATGCAAAAGGAACAACAAGCATTCAATCAATTAAAAGCAAGTTTTACCACTGCACTGGTACTTGCTTACCCAGCGGATAATGCACAATACTGCTTAGAATGCAATGCATCAGACTTCG
Organism: Exsudoporus floridanus; assembly: GCA_038094735.1. Taxonomy (NCBI): domain Eukaryota; kingdom Fungi; phylum Basidiomycota; class Agaricomycetes; order Boletales; family Boletaceae; genus Exsudoporus; species Exsudoporus floridanus. The sequence goes on from JBBPUP010000561.1 coordinate 7,839, forward strand.
CAACCAGAGCAGTCCTCTCAATAGAGAAAGAAGGGAAATGGCATCCCATAGCTTTCTCATCGCACAGTATGTCTCCCAAGCAACGTAACTATATGATTGCCAACAAGGAAATGCTCGCAATTATCTTGGCACTGGAGCAGTGGAGACATCACCTAGAAGGAGCACCGCAATTCGAAATCTGGAGTGATCACACCAATCTCCAGTATTTCATGAAATCTCAAAACCTTAATCGACGACAAGTGAGATGGGCACAATACCTCTCTCAGTTCGATTACGTTCTTATAAAGAAACCTGGAGCCCAAATGGGGAAAGCAGATGCGCTCTCCAGACAAGAGGATCACATGATTGGAATAGAAACCAATAACCAAGGAATAACAGTGATTCCCAAAGAACGAATTCGATCAGTTGAAGAAAGGATAGAAATAAAGGGCGAAGAAGAAAAGACTCTGGAGTGAATCAAAAATGCCCAGAGCAAACTCAAGGAAGGAACTCTCACAGGGTTCACAATGGATGGCGATTTCATTGTTGTCAATAACAAGATCTATGTCCCTGAAGAGGATGGCCTTCAGCAATCAGTCATCACACTCTATCATGACTCCACAGTAGCAGGGCACTGTGGACCCAACAAAACGATTGAGCTTCTAACTCGGTATTATTACTGGGAAGGAGTTCATTCACAGATTAAAGAATATTGTGCATGATGTGAGCATTGTGCATGTATGAAACCGACTAATGTTCTGCTGGCTGGAAAACTGCATCCCAATCCTGTCCCAGAAGGACTGTGGCAGGATATCTCCACGGATTTCATTACCGACTTACCAGCGAGTGACGGATATGACTCAATCCTCGTGGTAGTCGACCGGTTTTCCAAAGAGGCAGTATTTATTCCTACCGTAAAGAGTGTAACGGCACTCCAAACAGCTAAACTATATAGAGACAACGTATGGAAAGTGCATGGACTTCCATGTAGTCTTATCTCCGACCAAGGACCCCAGTTTGCATCCCAGGTTATGAAAGATCTCAGCAAGATGTTGAACATCGAGCTACACATGTCGACGGCATTCCATCCACGGACCGATGGACAAACGGAACGTGTAAACAGGGATCTACAATAGTATTTAAGGCTGTTCACCGCAGAGAAACAAAATTCTTGGGTGAAATGGCTTGCACTGGCGCAATTTCATTATAATAATCGGGTGCACTCGACTACCAGGAAGAGTCCCTTCCAGGTCACGCGCTCGTATGAACCCCGCATGGGCATAGAACCTCAAGAGGTTAAGGCACCAGCGGCTAACTTATTCGTGAAAGACTTCGCAATGACCCTCGATCAGGTAAAAGACAATCTGAAAAAGGCGAGCGACTGAATGGTGGTTCAGAGCGAGAAGAAATGCTCTCCGAGCCCTATTTATAAAGAAGGAGACCTCATGTGGCTTAGCACTGAGAATCTGAACCTTCAAACGACTTGTCAGTCTAAAAAGCTGACAGAAAGGTGGCTGGGCTCCTTCAAAGTAATATCTAAGAAAGGCGATAATGCCGTGGAACTCCGACTGCCGAGATCAATGAAGATTCATCCGGTAGTTAATGTATTCCAGATTAAACCTTACAAGGAACGTCTCCCCGGACAGCCGGTTTACGAACTGGGTCCCGTACAGGTTACGGACAAAGGGCAAGAGGAATGGGAGGTGGAACGGATCATCGATTCACACCTCAAAGGACGACATATGGAATTCCTCGTTCACTGGAAAGGATATAGTGACGAAGAACATACGTGGGAGCCTGAGTCAAACCTCGCTTCGGCAAAGAAGGCTATAAAGGACTTTTACATGTTGAACGCGAATGCACCACGGAAGCTGCGCATGGCACAAGCTTCTTTTGACACTTTATTTAAGCCTTATGAGAATTTGACAGAGTCAGTTCCCACCTTCAGTCGCCTGGAAGTCGACCCATAGAAGGGGGTAATGTTAAATTCGACTCCTATTTAACCTATCACATGACAGTCATGTGATCAATCACGTGCTTTTGAGGTCATGTGACCTTATTATGCTTTCATCACGTGACCGTGGGAACAGTCTAGAATGTTCCATGACATGTGTATTTAATCTCCATGATTCTAGAAGGATCCAGGGACGGGTTACTTAATTACCGCGATCTAGAACTAGTCTAGACTCACTTACTTATCTATGACATCATCATGATGCACTTATGACATCATACCCTATGCCCTACGCACAGACCTTTTACAAATATGCACAAACACATGTAGTAGTATATATATTGAACATGCAACACCCCAAGAACTCCAGTCTAGTTCTTGTTGGGTTTCCCTTCAGGAAGATCGCCTAGTCTCTATTAGCTGGTTTAGTGTTGTGTGTCCTGGAAGCTGTACAGTTCCTGTAGGTCAGCAACAGTGTGTGGCTGAGTTGTGGGACAATTCTGCCAAATGGAGATTCTTGAGCCATCTGTGGAGTTGGGCATCACAGAAGATATGGAGGTAAGTTTCAAGCTCCTGGTTGTATCATTCTGTTTTCCCATCCATCTGGGGGTGGTATGTAGTCAAGAGTGCCAGATTGTAATTTAGGAGGCATGCCAGTTCATGTGTGAATGCAGAAGCAAATCAGGGACCCTGGTCCAAGATGAGTTTGGCAATGCCAGCCACGTCCACCAATTTTGAGCAAGGGCAGAGGATTACCCCCTTACTAAGGCCATGGTTGACCATGACCATAACCAAGTCAAAACTGGAAACTGGGGGAAGATCCATGATAAGGTCCATGGACAGATGTTGAAAGGGGCAGAATACAGTGACTGAGAGGAGAGTGACCAGGAGAACTGTAGGATGGATATTAACTTTGTTCACCTGGCAAATGGTGCAATTGGAAACAAATTTCTGGATGAACATAGAGAGGCTGGGCCACCAGTAATCCTGGGAGATCTGGGCAATGGTGTGGAGGTGATCTTTGTGGCCACCTGTGGATGACTCGTGGAGATCCCACACAAGGGTGTAGTGGAAATCCACAGGGACATAGAGGTGGTTACAGAAATATAGCTTTCCATCAAAAAAAGGTCCATTCTCCTGGGTGAGAACAACCAAACAATGGCTCTTCCTTTTCCATGACAGAGAGAGCCTGAAGAACCAGAGGATCCAAAGTGGAGGAATTGGTGATCTTGTCCTGGAGCATGATGTCAATCTGATTGATCTGATAATCAAATGCTTCCAAAGGAAGCAATTGCACATCTGCATTATCACCAGAGATGTCAATATTATCCTTGCAGGAAAGTGCATCTGTGGGGGCCATGTGGATACCAGGGAGGGCTTTGTACACCATGTCAAAGTCCTGCAAAAACAACAACCACTGAGCCTGTCATCAGGACAGCTTGCATGGTTTCTTGAAGTATGTGAGGTTCTTGTGATCTGTGAGAACCATCACCAGATGGGGGAATCCAAGAAGATACTGCCTCCATTCTTCTAATCCTCAAATAATGGCCAGTAACTCCTGATTGAAGATGTTATAATTTTATTTGATGGGGGAGAAAGACTGGAAGAGATATCCACAGGGTTGGAGGTCTCCATTTGTGTTTGACTGCATGAGCACCACTCCAGATATAGTCAGAGATGCATCAGTCATGAGGGTGAAGGATTTCATGGTGTTTGGGAAGGTGAGAACTGGTTCTTTGGTAAATGCTTGCTGAAGAGTGTGAAAGGACTTTTCTTGAGCAGGCCCCCAAGTTCAAGGGGTGGAGGATTTTATGGGATCTAGGAGGGGTCAAGCGATGTCCAAAAAAGATGGTATAAACTTCCAGTAGAAGTTGCAGAATCCAAGGAAGAAGCAAACAGGTTTCACTCCCTTGGGAGTTTTCCATTGTTTGATGGTGTCTAGCTTAACTGGGTCCATGCAGATCCCACCCCTCCTGACTACCATACTGAGGTAGTCAACTTCTGAGGTGGAGAATGTACACTTTTTCAGCTTGAGATACATTTCTTGTTTCTTGAACCATTGTAGAACCTTCTGGGTTTGTTCATCATGTGTGGTTTGGTTAGAAGAGTGAATGAGGAGGTCATCCATATAAATGACAAGCCAGCCCTTGGCAATATAGTCAGTGAAGAGATCATCCATGAAAGCTTGGAATGTCATGGGAGAGTTACACATTCCAAAGAACATGACATTTGGCTCAAAGAGCCCCTGGAGAGTAATGAAGGCTGCCTTCCACTGGTCTTCCTTTTTGATCTGAACATTGTTGTAACTCCATCATATGTCAAACTTGGTAAAGATTGATGATCCCTTGAGCTTATCTATAAGGTTGGAAATAAGTGGTAAGGGGTAGGCATTCTTGATGGTATATTCATTAAGGTACCAGTAGTCTTGGCAGGGGCAGAGTTTTCCATCTTTCTTCTTTATGAAGAAGAAAGAGGAGGCCTGTGGAAATTTCAAGGGGTAGATCTTTCCTGACTTGAGATGTTCTTCAATAAACTCCTTGCATGCCTCCTGTTCAGAAGGGCTTAGGAGATATGTCTTGGCATGTTTTGGCATAAAAGAGTCCTTTAGTTCAATCATGTGATTGTATGACTAAGAAGAGGGCAGAGAGGAGTTTGTCTTCTCCACAAAGACACTGACAAACTCCTCAAATGCCTTGGATAGTGTGATGGTGGCCTTCTCTGCCTGTTGCACCAGCATTGTCAAAATGGTGGTCTTCCTGATCCAATATTCTGGTCCTTCCCTGTGTGCTTGCATAAAGCAGAACCTTTCTATGGGGGACCATGACATGAACTTCTTGTGTAGTTCATTTTCAATGTTGTACCTGTCATCATAATCCAAAAAACAAAGTAGGTACCTTTGTTCCAGGATTCCAGGGGCATTGGTCCAGGTCCACTTGTATTTTGACACCATTATTGTAACCTGCCCTTCTGTCCAATTAATCTCTGGATTAATAGTGCAGAACCATGGCATCCTGAGGATGATCTCATCCTTGCCACAGTTGAGAATGAGGAGGTCTCATCATTCCTTGTCATCTCTGTAATCTAACATGATGTTGGTCTTTTGGGTGATTTGTCCTAACCTGTTCTCCATTCCATCTACATTGTAAGCCCGGTGTGGCATATCCAGCCTGTACACTGGCAAGTTCATCCTCAGCATGGCTGCCTTTATGATGAAACATCCCATTGCCCTGCAATCAATCAATGCTTCAGTTCCAATGATTTTCCTGCTCCTTTTCCAGATTGAGATGAGTAAACAAATAGCATTACATCTCAATCTAGAAATAAATACAGGAGTGATGATAACCAAGAGAGGCAGTGATATTAGTTCACTCCTCCCATTTAAAAAGAAGAAGCAAAGAGAGAAAGAGGAGCAGAGGGAGATTCTTCGGCAGTGAGGGCATTTATGTCCTCATCCCAGCTGGTAAATGGCCCTTTTTCCTCAGCTAGAGGGAGTCCATCTTCAGCAACCTTGTTGTTCAATGCCATGGTGCAGGTATGAAGCATTTGGTCACAGTTTTGAGGAGTAACTGTCTCCAGGAAGTTATTGAGGGCCATTTTGGAAGGGGTCCAAGGGAAAGTGGTGGTGGAGCAAATGGTTTGGGGAGTGGGGGTCTGGCCCTTCAGTTTGTGAGTGCTGCCATAATCAGGATGGTTATGAGTGGGGCAACCTTCCCTATAGTGCTTTGCACATTCTGTGGAAGAGATGGTAAGACAATCCATGTCCATAGCATTGGGATCATAGCAAGTAGTGTTTTCTTCATAGGGAATCTGTGGACCTGTCTTGATGGACTTGATTTGATGGAGGCTTTCCTTGATCTCAGAAGCTTTTGAGTAGATCTTCTCCATGATGACACCAGTGGAGTTGAGTATTCTGGAGAGGGCAAGTTGGGTTGCAATCTTGGGATTAATGCCCTGAAGAAACCATTCAGTGAGAGCATTAATATCAGAGATCTGGGATCTCACTGATAGAAGAGAGAATGCTGAGATGAAGTTGTCAAATCCTTGAAGGTCACAGGTGTTCTGTTAAAGGTTTGCAAGAGAGATGCAGGCATGTGCAGTGGAATCTTGAGGGACAAAGATTTCTTTGAAGGCATTTGTTGCTGACCTACGGGACCTAATAAAGCTCCTAGGATGCACAACACTAAACCTAGCTTTAAGATAGAGACTAGAGCAGAACTTCTCGTAGGGAAACCCAACAAGAACTAGACTGGAGTTCTTGGGGCATTGACATTCAACTATATATACTACTATACATGTTTGTGTCTATTTACTAAAGGTCCGTGCATAGGGTACAGGGCATGATGTCATAGATAAGGAAGTGAGTCTAGACTAGTTCTAGATCACAGTGATTAAAGAAATGTGTCATAGGTTGTTCTAGAAGAATGGATATTAAATACACATGTATGGACCATTCTAGATCATTCCCACAGTCATGTGATAAAAGGTACATAAGGTCACGTGACCTCAAAAGCATGTGATTGATCACATAACTGTCACATGATAGGTTAAATAGGAGGCAAATTTAACATTACTCCCCTTCTACATATGGGTTGACTTCCAGGCGACTGAAGGTGGGAATTGATTCTGTCAAATTCTCATATGGTTTAAATAAAAGATTGAACAAAGCTTGAGCCATTCTCAGCTTCTGTGGTGCATTTGCATTCAACACATAAAAGTCTCTTATGGCGTTCCATGCCAAAGTGAGGTTTGATTCCGGCTCCCATGTACATTCTTCGTCACTGTATCCTTTCCAGTGAATGAGGAATTCCATACGTTGTCCTTTGAGGCATGAATCTATGATCTGTTCTACCTCCCATTCCTCTTGCCCTTCGTCTGTGACCTGCACTGGACCTAGTTTGTAGACCAGTTGTCTGGGGAGTCGCTTCTTATAAGGCTTGACCTGGGATACATTCACTACTGGATGAATCTTTATTAATCTTGGCAGTCAGAGTTCCACAGCATTGTCACCTTTTATAGAGATTACTTTAAAGGGGCCCAGCCACTGTTTTGTCAGCTTTTTGGACTGACATATTGATTGAAGGTTCAGATTCTCGGTGCTTAGCCACACAAGATCTCCTTCTTTATAAATAGGACTCAGAGAATGTTTCTTCTTGTTCTGAGTCACCATCTGGTCGCTTGTCTTTTTCAGATTGTCTTTCACCTGATTGAGGATCATTGCGAAGTCTTTCGCAAATAAATTAGCCACTGGTGCCTTAACCTCCTGAGGTTCTATGCCCATGTGGGGTGCATATGAACCCATGACCTGGAAGGGGCTCTTTCCGGTAGCTGAGTGTATTTGGTTATTATAGTTAAATTGTGCCAGTGCAAGCCATTCCACCCAAGAAGACTGCTTCTCTGTGTGAAAAGGCGTAGATACTGTTGAAGGTCTTGGTTTACACGTTCCGTTTGTCTGTCCATCTGTGGATGGAACGTCGTCGACATGTGAAGCTCGATATTCAACATTTTGCTGAGGTCCTTCATGACCTGAGATGCAAACTGTGGTCCTCAGTCGGTAATGAGACTACGTGGAAGTCCATGAACCTTCCACACATGATCCTGATATAATTTAGCCATTTGAAGTGCTATTACACTCTTCACAGTGGGGATAAATACTGTTTCTTTGGAAAACCGATCCACTACCACAAGAATCAAGTCATATCCATTGCTTGCTGGTAGGTCGGTTATAAAATCCATGGAAATATCCTGCCATAATCCTTCTGGGACAGGATTGGGGTGTATCTTCCTGGCTGGCAGGATATTTGTGGGTTTCATACATGCACAGCGTTCACAGCATGCATAGTATTCCTTGATTTGTGACTGAACTCCTTCCCAGTAATAATACCGAGTGAGAAGCTTGATCATTTTGTTGGGTCCACAGTGCCCTGCCACTATAGAGTCATGGTAGAGGGTGATGACTGATTGCCGAAGGTCATCCTCTTCGGGAACATAGATTTTGTTGTTAACAATGATAAAATTGCCATCCATCATGAATCCTGCTAGAGTTCCTTCCTTGAGTTTGCTCTGTGCATTTTTGATTCACTCCAGAGTTTTTTCTTCTTTGCCCTTGATCTCAATCCTTTCTTCAAGTGATTGAACACATTCTTTAGGGATCACTGTTATTCCTTGATTGTCGAATTCTATTCTGATCATAGGATCCTCTCACCTAGATAGCACATCAGCTTTACCCATTTGGGCTCCTGGCTTTTTGATAAGAATGTAATCGAATCTGGACAGGTACCGTGCCCATCTCACTTGTTTCCGATTAAAGTTCTGAGATTTCATAAAGTACTGGAGGTTGGCGTGGTTGCTCCAGATTTCAAATTGTGGCGCTCCTTTGAGGTGATGTCTCTATTGCTCTAGTGCTAATATAATTGTGAGCATTTCCTTGTCGGCAATCATGTAGTTACATTGCTCGGAAGACATACTGTGTGACGAGAAGGTGACAGGGTGCCATTTCTCATCCTTTTCTATTGAAAGGACTGCTCTGGTTGTGAAGTTGGATGCATCACATTCTAAGCAGTATTAGACATTATCTGCTGGATAAGTGAGCATCAGTGCAGTGGTAAAACCCGCTTTTAATTGATCAAACACTTCTTGTTCCTTTTGCATTCAGCTCCAAGCCTTATCCTTTTTTGTAAGATTATTTAGGGGTCGGGATTTGATCGAAAAGTCCTTAATGAATCTATGGTAGAAATTGGCTAAATCCAAAAAGGATCTAACCCCTTTGACGTTTGTGGGTGTTGGCCATTTGAGTACAGCATTCACTTTATCCTTTTCCATTTTTATTCC
>JBBPUP010000563.1:4394-16579 GCA_038094735.1 Exsudoporus floridanus
TCGGGCCATTCTGCGAAGATGTTGCATGAAAGTGGTCATCATTGCGTGTCCATGGGCTGATACAGCACTGAGAGATGGTGCCAGAAGGGGAGTGACCGAATCGATAATAACCAGACGAGCTCTAGGAGGAGCTGATGCGTCGGCCTGACATCCTTGAATTATCCGCACTGAACGCCAATCAAATATACATACAGTCAGCGAAGACTCAATCTCTTCGAGAAGAGCATGTGCAGTCTCGATGTTGAATATGAGCGAGACTCGTAGTCGTTCTAGTGCTGTGGAGGAGCCCTCCAAGTCCTCAGTTTGTTTGGGTAAAAGAAACTAGAGATTGTCACCTCTCCATCTAATTGCTGGGCTACTTGGTTGGTCCGCTCGACAGAAAAGTCACCTGTAGTATCCATCCACAAAACAGACGCTTCCCTGTATGTCGCTAGCAGCCGCAGAGCAATCTGCAGCACGAGCGACTGAAATCCCCTTTGTGAAATGTGATACTTGAGTCAAACCATCCATACCGTCTTTCCAGATCCTCTATCCCCGGAGATTTCAAAAACACGGCCATTCCCAAAGCCACTGACCAATGCGTCGAGTTCATCTACGCCGCAGGTAATGTCTGTATCATAGTCGCGACGTCTTTGGAGTTCCTCTGTGTACAACTCGTCCCCTGGAGTGCCACGAGCGGACGCGCTCTCGGCAACCAGTCCAATGTATGTTTTGAGATCTGCGAGGCTCACCACCCCGGATGGTAGCTTTTGGAGAATGTCGATTGGAGTCCCAGAGAATAGGAGATCAGTGTCTGTTCTGATTCCGCAGGCCTCGAGAGCGGCGACGAAATCACTTGGAATTGTAGGGATCAATGACTGGAGTCGCATCTCAGGCTGATACGTTGATGGTCAAAAGAGGCTTGCCGACCCCTGCTGAAGACTTTTTGTCTTGCGCTCTAGTTCTGGGTGAAACAACTGAATGAGTTACGCGCTTTTGGAGTCAGGCTATGGCCTCGGTATACAATTTGGTAGGAGTGGTGAAAGTCTGAGCTGTGGCCTCTCGCGATCTGGATGCATGTCTGAACCACCTCAAACAGACGTCTCCCGCCCGTCTGCTCTTCCGACAGCGACACTTCATCAACGTAGCGCAGTCAACGCGCTCGTCGACCAAAACTCAGATGAGTACCTCGACAACATCGAAGAGGAGTGGAACAAAAAGCTAGATGCCGAGGTCGAAGTACTCGTGGATGGCATGGTTGACATTGTCGGCCTTGCTTCAGTGCGTTCATCCACCGCTCGGTGACATGGTATCATCCTGACCGCCTACCAGATCGGAGACAAGGACAAGTTTCGTATTGCCCAGGAATCCTTTCAGGCAGAGTCGCGTGCCGAGTCGATGGCGAGCCTCCCCTTGTACTGCGACTGTGCTCTCTGTCGTTAATCGTCATTGGTCATAGGTAAAGGCAGCAAACTCGCTGCTCTCGATCACGCACTCTCTCAAGTTGCTTTTACTTCTCTCGGACGAAGCACAGATTGCACACCGTCGGGATGTGGAACTAAGGCATGTGCAACAGGAGAAAATCGAGGCACAGCAAAAGGTTGCAGCGTTACTGGATGAACTATTCAAAAGGCCATGCACTAGCTCGTCCGTCTGATATGGAACGGCGGTATGTTCATTGGAGGGTAGTACAGACTTTCCTGGTTGTCGATCGTAAACGTTATGTGGTGCGTAGTGCTTAAATGTGCTCTGTCCTTGTTCAATATCAATTCCCCAAGCGTTTTGCTGCTCTCAGTTACTCTTTGTGGACGATGCCACGCACACTGATGATACCCGCAAACCCGGCGCGCGAGCCTGTATTCTTCTCTGGTCTCTAGTCGTCATCGTCGACAACTTCCTGTCCAGTGGACAAAATACGAGTTCAGTTCTGGAGCAGTATGTGACTCGGAATGATGCATCGAATCGTGTATGCAGTTACCGGGTATGTTTCCCTTTTACCACGATCTAGAGTGCTCTCTATTGGATGAGTTTGTAATCGCACTCTGAGAAGTGAGAAACCTCGTCATCTGGATCGTAAGTTATCTTGCAGGCTCTACGCTCTGTCTGATGGGTCGAAATTCACTCGATTCTACGTGGTCCTGGACTCCTGTGACGTAAGCACATAAGTCCATACACCCCGAGGGCATGGAGCTGTCGTCTGTACGACGGGCGAAGTAGAACAGTAGACATGGTGCCCGCCGGCACATGCGTCAGTGTATGCGGTCGGAAAGAAAACCTGTGGTGTCGAGCCACGCAAACTCAAGAACCAGTTGTCAGTGTGCTGCTGATGTGTGGAAAATATCGCCCGTGGCATTGGCTGCAAGTAACACCAATCGTAGACCTCGTTCGGTCGAACCCGTCCCACTCTCCAACGTATTACAAGTGTCAGACCGACTGCATCTCACGTTAATACGAATGTCTCCACTTGCCTACACAAACTATTCGCTAAAGTAACGTCGCAGCCGACGGAATCAGCAGTTCCCGAGTGTAAGGTTGCGTCGGTACTGTGATGCCTCCAAGTCTGGGTCTCGCCCCCGCAGTCTGCCCCTGGGCGCCAGACGGTTTCTGGATGCCGGTTTAATATTTCATTCGTCAGTGGACTCCTTCTATTCGCACTTGGGACCAGAATTATTAATTGCTGGTCAGATCACCACGTGAACCTCAGATGGCGAGATTATATTTACTCTGATGGATACAGACGCTATCTGTCACATCTATCTCTACATCCATCCACCTGCGCCACCAGCAGCGACTTGACAATGTCGCAAACTGCGCCCTATGGGAAATGGGAATCGACTATAACCCCAGAGTCCATCGTGCAAGGCGTGAGTCCGACTCCCTGAAACTTGACTCGCCTCGTAAGAACATACCACTGATGGGATGGCCTCAGAGCATCTCCTTTACCGATCTCTTCGTCGACCCCACAAACAACAAAGTTTACCACACAGAGTTGCGTCCAGAGGATAAGGCCCGCTATGTGATCGTAGACACGCTTGCTGGGAACGACATCATTCCATCACCGTACAGTGCGCGTACTGGCGTTCAGGAGTATGGTGGAGCTGCAGCGATTGCCTATGGAGGCACTGTGTACTTCTCCAACTCCACTGACAACCGCGTGTACTCGATCAATGCGACAACGAAGACACCAGAGCCAGTCACGCCAGGTAACCCTGATTAATCCACCGTGACCCCACAAGCTGATCGTTGTTGGAATATAGAAAACCCAAAGTACAGATACGCCAACTTTGCCGTGCATCCTGTGCGTCATGATCTGCTGGTATCCATCCTCGAAGATCACACGGTGGATACCCCCCAAACGGTCATCACCACACTCGCTGTCATAAACACGACTCGGAAGGCGGTTTTCCCCTTCATCGTCGGCGCCGATTTTTATGCGGCTCCAGTGTTCAACCCGTCGGGTACCAAGATCGCTTGGCAAGAGTGGTATCACCCAGACATGCCCTGGGAAGGCTCGTTGATCAACATTGCCGATGTGCTTGTTCAAGAGGACACGATCGTCGTCTTGAACAAGACACGCGTCGCCGGCGAGCTGCTCACAAAGTCCGTCAACTACCCTGCTTGGACATCCGATACCATGTTGGTGTTCACCTCGGACGAACTAAACGGCTTCCAGAATCCATTCATCTACTCTACCCTGACAAATTCTGCTCGACTCGCCATTCCTAGGACTATCGAGGAGGACTTTGGTGCACCTGCGTGGTCCCTTGGAACCCCTCCCTATGCGGTTCTCGACGACCCCAGAGGCGGTGATGGCAAGTTCGCCGCATTCACTGCTTTCCGTGATGGCCGGAATGTCTTGTACGTTGTCAGTCTCTCTGATGACAAGTCCATCGTGGAGACCCAAGATTTCCCGTTCTCCATCGCCAACCGTGTCAATCAACGTGGGGGCACGTCCATCGTCTTCAACGCGAGCAAAAGCGATGCCCCAGGCGGTATTTTCTTGTGCACATTTTCTGGGGCGTCATTCGCCCCATCATACCAAGTTCTCAAGTCAAGCGCCCCACATTCCATGTCGGGTAACGAGGCATATATCTCTCCTCCTCAACCGATCACACTGTGCAGAGATGAAAAACCGCTCTATGTGGTGTACTATTCGCCAAAGAATCCCGGATATTCGGGGTCGAGTATTCCTGGCGAAAAGCCTCCTTGTATTGTTGATGTTCATGGTGGCCCTACCGGCATGACACCGCAAGTCCTGAGATGGCAGAGGTTATACTACACGAGCCGCGGGTACGCCTGGTAAGTATGCTGTGACAGACCCGACGCCCCTATACCAACTGAGGTCATTCGAAAAGGTTGGATGTAAATTACGGCGGCTCGTCAGGTTACGGTCGGGAATACATGTGAGAGTTGATCCTCCGTATGTCTGAATACCTGTCTCATCTAGTTTCAGATCTCGTCTTGCCAATAACTGGGGCATTGTGGACGTCCAGGACTGTCAAGATGCCCCTAAGCTGCTCGCAGCTGCTCCGTATTCCCTCATAGATGGTCAGCGCGTTGCCATTCGAGGTGGATCTGCGGGCGGCTTCACGACGTTGGCTTCGGTCTCCATCGCACCAGACCCTGCGTTCTTCAAGGCAGCCACATCGTCCTTTGGCGTCTCCGATCTCGTATCGCTCGCCAAGTTCACCCATAAATTCGAGCTGAGGTATATGGAGAAATTGTTGGGTGGGACTCCGCAGAAAATCCCGGAGGTGTATGCAGCGCGTAGCCCTCTGAATCATGCAGACAAGATCGTGACGCAACTCCTGGTGCGTGTTTACAACTTGCACGGTTTCTGTCACACTGAGGTTTTCCGGGTCAGGTGCTTCAAGGGGCAGATGACAAGGTTGTGCCTCCAGAGCAGGCTGAGGGGATCGTGAATACGATTATTGAGCATGGCGGTGCAGACAGAGTGAAATATCGCCTATTTCCGGGGGAAGGTCACGGCTGGCGACTTGCCGAGTCAATCAAGGAGGCGGTCCGACTTGAGCATGATTGGTACGACAAGAATCTGCTCTGATGTGTGCGAACGCGGTCTTTTTCGCGTACCTTGTGTATGAATTCGGGTTTGACGTTAATCATGTGCATTCGTCCTGACTGCATTGAAAAAGTCACACATTGTCATGTTAGTTCCGTGTGACAATCTCCATCATGTCCGACCTCAAAGTAGACGGTTTCAAGGTATGCCTAGTACGCACCCCCCCCCCCCTCCGTGCTCATCACCTCCATTTCTCTCCCGTCAGGCATCCGATATCATCTCAAGACTCAACTCCACCTTTGACGGCTTCACCGACGCCGAGCGTGCCGCCCAGATCAAAAAGGTAACCGTCGTCTCTCCCCTCCCCTATCGACACCAACCCGGCCCCCACGCCAGACCGCCGCCGTCTTCGAACTACGCCTCACCAACCCGAAAAAGCAAGAGGCCGTATGGACGATCGACCTGAAGGACAAGGGAACGATCTACAAGGGACCCGTACGCGCACCCGCCAAGGCGGGCGTGACGCTGTTGATGAGCGACGACACGTTTGAGCAGCTTGCGTCTGGAACGGTGCGTTTGGCCGGTTTCAGTTCTCTATTCCGGGTTCCGTTGGTGTTGGGGCGAGACGTGGAGTTTGTCTGACGGTTTCGCCTCTCCCTTTTTTCTTTGGTTGGCACAATTAGCTGGACGGTCAAAAGGCGTTCATGACCGGAAAACTCAAGACCAGAGGCAACGTCATGTTGGCAACCAAACTTGGCGCAGTACTCGAGGTGCGTTCCGAGCCTGCCGAGTGGGTCGTTTCAGGATTGATTCTTTTTGCCTGTAGATCACCAAGGGCAAGGCCAAGCTCTAAATTGTTTCTTTGAGCAGCTCAGGTGCAGCGTATATCTACCCGTCGCGTTCACCCTCCGTCCTGTCCACTCAGAGTGGTGATCGTATTTTATTATACAGCCCCAGTTTTGTAAGTTTCCAACGCCGAGTAAGCGTGAGGTGGGATAAACGAGAGTGGTGCAGAGTATAAAAGAATGAGTGTATTGCATGGAAAGGCATACAAATCTAGCATCAGCAAAATCAAAACATCCCTCCGAATAACCCACGCTGACGCCGTGGGGTTGGCTGGGAATCGGGTCGGAGCGTCGAGAGGCTATTGAGCTGCTTCATCACCTGGATGTCACATGTGAACATGTGAGGAAAGCGAGGAAGTGGGGATATTCACCTCTTCGAGTTTATCTTTTCTCTCTTGAAGTTCTAGGTGACGTCGAATCACCGGGTTCTCTCGCGCAAACTGGATGATTTCGTTACGGTCCAAGTCGTAAATCAGTCGCGAATCGATCTCTCGTGGGAACTAACAACGAATTCAGAGGCCGAGTCTAGTCCATACACTGGAAGGAACTAACCTGGTAGAAGAAATGGTCCAGAAGCTCGATGTTGATGAACATTGTCGACGTGTATGCCAGCTTGTCCGCCACGACGTTAAGAAAGACTTCTGGACACAGCACATCATTCTCAGGACCACCTTTACAACGTTTTGATTTGAGTGCTGCGAGACGAAGCCTCAGTATGGACAGCCTATCACTGTACATCATCGCCTGCCGCGCTGTCAACATGTCAGGGTGGATTTACGAAAGCCCAGTGTGCGTCTCACCGTCCAAGATCTGTGCTGGGGGATATCGATACGAGTCGGGTTCCTCCGCAGGCCCTTCGTCCTCGCCGGCAAATCGCTCGTTCTTCCTATCCCGCGCCCGCTCTTCCAGCTCTTTTACGTAACTCATCAACCCGTTCAGTCGCCTGCTCCCTCCAACCTTCTTTCTGAGATCCTTGAGCTTGGCCTCACACATTGCGACCTCCTTCTCGAACAAGTCCACCGCGCGTCCACGTCCCTGCTCCCACTCCCGCTCGTCCACATCTACTTCATACTTGAACGGCTTGATGCAATTCTCCACCTGATCCGACGTCATCCCAATGCGGTCCCTCAAGATCATGTGGGAAAACTGCACGAGTCGCTCCGCTGTACGAGGATGATGGTTGAATGGCTCTCTGACAGCGATCGAGTCAATCAATGCTCTCAGCCCGTCCGCGACAAGAAGCGTCGAATCCCGCCCGACACCCGATTTCGTGAGGAGTGACGAGGCAGCGTCGAGCTTGTGTCGCCAATACGTATCGACTTCGCTGGCTTTCAACCTGGGATCAGCCCCGAGAGTTCCCAGTTCTGCTGCGCGCTTGTCAAACCAATACAGTTGCTCAAGCACGTCCATGACTTTATCGTCGAGCATGATTTTGAGTTTTGCGCGCACTTCGGGCTTGCGGAATTGCGAAGAGAGGTCCTTGAAACGTGCTTTGAGGGCATCCACGGTTTCAGCGACGTAGGACTCGGCCGTTATGCGCCTGTCATTGTATTGGACTTTGAATTGATAGGTGGCCTCTTCGAGTTCGAGCTGGACTGCATTGGTAATGCCGTGGAGGGAAGAGGCCATGCTGGACTCGAGGACTTCCATGAGGCGACGCCGGAGGGTATCAGTGCCTACCATCAAGGAAGAGGACGCGCCAAAGTGATCTCTGTGGTTGCTGAAGTAGTTTTCCTCGTTCCGTTTAATGAGGTCGCTGGAAGAAGAAGACCTTTTTGCAGCGGATTTAGCGACGACACCAACATAACCGAGATGCAGAGGGTAGCGGTTGCCTTCGAGGATGTTGACGCCTTGCTCGGGAGGGACAAGGTCCATCTTGGTGACGACGCCGATGGTGCGCAAACCCAAGGGGTCCACTTTGCGACTCGCACGGAGAGCGGGGGAGTTTGCAAGATCGACGTCTGCGGCACAAACAGCGAGGATGATGTTGGGTTCACGGATGTACTTTTCACAAAGACCGGCAATTTTTTCTTTGAGAGAATCTGGCTGGTCCATGGAAGCGATTTGAATGTAACCCGGCAAATCGATGAGAGTGAGGTCTGGGACATGAGGACTATATATGCGTAAGTCGATGGGTTCGTTTGAAACGGCCTCGGAAGCGGATACGGCGAGGTTCAAGTCGGTGAGAGTCTGTTGTATGTGGGCAAAGTTGGTGATTTTACCGAGACCGAGCGCTGGGAACTCGCCATACTCTTCTGGGGCGTCGCCGTTGGCCTTTGAGGGGGTATGTATGAGAGTGAGCTCGATGGGACGCCTTGTCACCATGTTGTTACCCCTACGGCAGAGCGGTGAGCGGTGAAGAGGGGGAAGAGGAGGATGAGGCTAACTTTGGAAGGAACTCGTGACCGACGATAGCCTCGAGAACGGAGCTTTTGCCTGAGCTCTGGCTACCAATGACGACGATGCTAGGCAATTTGAGACTGTCGCTCTGGTCGATGCTGAGGAGCATTGTCCTTATTTCGATGAGCTTCTTGGTGAGATGCATGAGACCGTTTTGCCTCGAGTCCAGATGGTTGTCGTTGGCCTGAGCGGAATCGGAGGGGGCAGACAACGTGGCGGCGACGAGGGCGGCGATGGCGGCATTTTCCTCTGGAGATCGGTTGCGCGGATTTCCCGAGTCTTTGGAGGAGGAACTGTGGTCGCGATGCGTAGAGTCGTCAGAGAAGAGATCCTTGAGGAACTGGGGTGTGTCGACGTCGGGTAGCTTCACGGACTTGAGACCGTCGGAAGCCGAGTTGACGACGCCCGTTGCGGCGTCCTGGACGGTGGAGAACCATTCGGCGGTCTTCTCGCGCAGGTCCGCGACGCCGTCGGACGCCGAGTTGACAACGGCTGTTGCGGCGTTCTGGGCGTCAGAGATCCAACCAGTCGTCTTCTTGCGCACCTCTGCGGCGGGTTTGGAAGGGGGAGGATGGCGGGTGGAATGGACATACCTTCGAGCTTGTAGTTGGCATAGCCCAGGCCGCCTGCGCAGATGGTGACGCCAGCAACGGGGACGCGGAAAGCACGGGCTACGAAGCGGGGGATGGAGGAGTAGGAGATGGTGCGCACATGGAGACGGCGAGAAGAAGAGACGTCGGGATGTCGCAGTCGGACAGTCGCAAACTGGCGGTGGACCGGACGGAATCGACGTATGATGGACATGGTGAGAAAGCGAGCGGTCATCTGACTTGACTTTGTAGAACCATAGCTTGGCAACTTGTATCGCTTTTCAACTGCTACACACTCGTCCGTGGACCCTTTATATATAGAGATAGTTTACACAAAGTATGTCTCCCTCATCAACATTTCTCACTCTTTTCCTCTTTTTGAGTCTTGAGAGGAAGCATCCGTAGAGTCGACGGGGGAAAAGAGGTCCTTGAGGAACTGGGGAGTTTTGATGTCAGGTGACTTCACGGACTTGAGACTGTTGGAAGCCGAGTTGACAACGCCAGTTGCGGCATTCTGAGCGGTGGAGAGCAATCCGTTGGTCTTTTCGTGCAGATCTGCAACGGGCGGATGGAGGGTGGAATAGATAAGCTACTCTACCTTTGGGCGGCTTCATAGACTTGAGACCGTTGGCAGCCGAATTGACCACGCCCGTCACGGAGTCCTGGACGCCAGAGATCCAAGCGAATGCTTTCTTTCGCAGCTCTGCGAGCGAGGTTTGTGGTGGAGGACGGTGAGTGGAATGGACATACGTTTGAACTTGTACTCGGCATAGCCCAGGCCGCCTGCACAGATGATGATAACAACGATGGGGACGCGTAAAGCACGGGCTGTGGAACGAGGGACGGAGTATGAGATGGGGCGCACATGGAGACGGAAAGAAGGGGAGATGCCAGGGTGTTGTAGTCGGACACAGCGGTGCGCCGTACGGAGTCGAGGAATGAAGGACATGGTGAGAAGGGAATCATATGACTGGCATCACTCTATTAATTCTTTCATTCCACCATCATGCCCACATCTCCCCCATGTCTCTCCCTCCCCCACCTGGCATTTACGTCCCCGCAGTTCTCTTTTTTGACGAGAACGAGGACCTCGACGTTCCTGCCATAAAGGCCCACATCCTCCGGCTCGCAAAGGTAGGCCATCCTGTCCTCTCCATACACCCCCTGTCACTCATCTCTCAAGGGCGGTATCACTGGCATCGTCGTGCAAGGCAGCAACGGCGAGGCCCAGCACCTCTCTCACGACGAACGCAAGCAAGCGATCTCCCTCACTCGTCGCACCCTCGACGAAAACGGCTTCCAGAACGTCGTCATCATCGCTGGCTGCGGCGCCCAATCTGCAAGAGAGTCCAAGAAGCTCTGTTCCGATGCCAAAGAAGCTGGCGCAGGCTACGTCCTTGTCTTGACCCCTTCCGTATGGCCCGGTCAGATGACCAACGACGCCATTCTCGCATTCCATCGTGACGTAGGTAGATCCACACTTCACCCCAATCCCTCGCTCAACACCACTCCAGGTCGCCACGCACTCCCCCCTCCCATATCTCATTTACAACTTCCCCACCGTCACAGCAGGTCTCAACCTCGAATCAGACATCATCATCGAGTTGTCTAGCCACCCAAACATCGTTGGCACAAAGCTCTCTTGCGGCAGCATCGGGAAACTCCACCGTCTCACCTCTGCTAAACCCTCCTCGGAGTTCGCCACCCTCGCAGGCGTCTCAGAGGTCCTCCTCCAAGGTCTCCTGTCTGGCAGTGCAGGCGCTATCGCCGCTCTTCCGAACATCGTTCCCAAGCTCCACAGCAAGTTGTATCAGCTCTACTTAAGTGGTAACATCAAAGAGGCCATGGAGTTGCAGGCGCTGTTGGGCCAAGGTGACTTTGCAACTAAAAAAGTTGGTGGAATTGGTGGAATCAAGGCTTTGGTCGGCAAGCATTGGGGCTACGGCAAACCCCTTGTCAGGAGTCCCCTGCAAGTTGCAACTGCTCAGCAATTGAGTGGCCCCTATTTCGCAAAGCTGGAGGAATTAATTGCCATGGAGAAAGCCCTGTAGGGTCGCCTTTGTATGTATTAACACTAACCAACGGATGAAATGCTCGATATGACCCACGTGAGTAGTCACTGAAACCGACTCAACCATTAACCAAGCCTGTCTGTGCGAAACACACGGTCACAAGACCAAACTGCCATCGTAAACGGTCACTTGCAAAGGTCGGGATGAGCGCAGGCACACACTAAAATTAGTATTAGAAACACACTCACCCTAACTAGCAAGCACATGCCGGCGGACACGATGGCCCGCCCAGGTTCAATTGATTACTCCGTATCTCTGCCTCAATATCGGTTCCGAGGCGAAAACTCGTATGGCATTTCTCCTAACCCGATGAAAGACTTCATTAATGTCTGCAAAGCTTCCGGCACCTAGAGCGCCATAAAAGCGCAGGGTTTCGAGGGCATTGATGACAGTACGTCTCGTATTCTCTGCAATCGCACATTACGTCGATGTTGAACCTAGGCGGTGGTTTTGTCGCCCTATTCATGACCGCTGCGTCGGTGAGATGCATTGTTCGTCCTCATGCTTAGCAAGGTCGACTGTTTCTTGACAGCTTGCCAATCCTGATCCCGCTCAGTGCACTGGTTTCGTCAAGGCTGATGGCCAAAGTTTCACACTCAACGGCAAGCCTTACACAGTATTCGGGTTAGTCCCATGCCTTCTTCATGAGACTCGTCTCAGAGCGTGCTGTAACAGCGCCAACTCCTACTGGGTCGGTCTCACGAGTCTTACCACCGATGAAATGAACGTTACCTTCCAAGACATTGCGGCGACGGGAGGAACAACCGTCCGTACTATGAAAGTATTCCCTCGTAAACACGATCCAACTCTGTTGACACTCGCAACATGTCAGGGGGTTCAACGAGGTGACTGCTGCAAGCGGGGACTACTACCAGCTCTGGAACAGAAGCACGCCTACCATCAACTACGGTCCAACTGGTCTCGAGAACTTTGGTAAGAATGCTCTGCATTCTTTTGCGTTGGTCAAATTCCCGATGTTGCCTTTGAAGATAACGTCATTGCTGCCGCGAAGGCGAACAACATACGTCTCATCGTCGCGTTGACTAACAATTGGTATAACTATGGAGGAATGGATGTCTATGTTGACCAAATTCTCGGTCAGGGCCAACCACACGACTATTTCTACACCGATCCCAAAGTTATCGTATGCCCCCTCTCTTGGCCATACCTTCTATTACCCATCTCGTCGGTCCGTGTTAGGCTGCATATCAAAACTATGTCAAGGTTTGGATAGAGAGGTATATCGACGAGCCGACTATATTTGGTTGGGAACTCGGTA
>JBBPUP010000564.1:4509-16566 GCA_038094735.1 Exsudoporus floridanus
GGGTGGTTTGACGAGCTTGTCGTATACGACGATGCCAGATTCGTAATCGATGACACAGACCCGGGTCAGTTCTTTGCCGTCTTCTGTCAAACACTGCCCTGAGGGGTGAGAAGCACTGGGAGTGAGAAAAAGGACAACACACCATCTCGCAGTCGACGGCATATACTCTCGAGCGTTGTCGCTCGTGTGGGAGGAGCAGGATGGATTCGGGAATGGGTTGGGGTGTCTCTGTCCAGCCGTCTGGTTTATCAAAGATGTCTGCCATGTACGATGGTATAGGGTAGTCATTCTCTATCATTTGTTGCAGAGAAAGCAGGTATAGGGACGGGTCCTTGTCGAAAGCGCGTTCTGCTGCAAAGAGGCGATGTCAGGCGGCATCGAGTGGGCAAGGACACGCATACAGGCTATACGGGCTTCAATGCGCCTCTTTTTCTCTTCGCCGCTGACGGGTCCTTGGAAGAATGCGCCGAGGACGGAAAACATCCTCGTTTGATCGCCGGGTGCACGGGTCGGGCAAGCATGGCTAAAAGTGGACGCGATGAATGGGAAAGGGGTCTCCGAGTCCGCGGGGAGCGGTATCGCCACCGGGATATTGGGGTTGGCAGTGGCCGACGTGGGAGGGGGCGGCAGTGCAAGAGAGTCGGGGAGTATACCTGGTATCAACAGCGTGACTACTTTGTGCACGGACCGAGCGTTCTGGAGAAGAGTTAGGGTTTGAGGCGAGTGGAGGGGAAAGACGTACGTCGATCTTGACCCAGTTGGGGGGGGGTGCGTCTGCGATGATGTGGAGGGCGAGATCACGCACGTCCTGGCAGGGTCGATGATGGCAGGACACGGGGGGCCGGAGACGGGACTCACATCGATATGAATGGCGTCCTTTCTCTTGGTGATTTCACTGTTCACATACATGAATCGCGGCATCGATGCCTGCAGACATTATGGGGTTCGTCGCGACACGGCAAGGGGGTGGCGACACACATCGTGTTTTGCCTCGACTTTTCTGGCCTTTTTGGCTTTGCGCCGTTCTACGCGCGTCCACTCCCCATCCTGTGTGGATGCTGTGTCGACCTTTGGCTTCTTGTGTTGCGGAGAGAGCGAGGGGGCGTCCTGGGGTCGCTTCATTGCACACAAGGAGGTCTCGATGCAGCAGGTTCATTTGGGTTGGGATGCAAGACCCCTGAGACAAGGAGGACCCCTGGCACTGATGAGAGCCAGCGACTGTGAAACGCGAACCGAAGAGGGCGGTGACATCATTGCGAGGGGCGACATTGTCAGACCGGGAGCGATTTGATCATGTGCCAGGACGCACTAAAAATGCGACATTCATTGTCCTGGGTTGCACACACGCTGCGCAGCCCTGCACCGTCTCCCTTTTAATCCACCGTTGGGCCAATCACGCCCTCCGCCTTTCCCATGCTTTCCCTCTCTCTTCTCTCCTTTGCCCTTCTTCCCTGCGCTCTGGCAGCGCCCCACCCTGTCCCCATCCATGTCCCCATCGTCCGGCGCTCCACGACCGTCCAGGACCGTGTGGCGAATTTGCCACAGGTGATGGACTCTATCCGGCTCAAGTACGGCTACAGGCCCGTCAATCAAAAGAGATCGACCACCTCTACCGCCATTACGGACGAAGTGCGTCTCTCTCGGACCTGTTCCTCATCCTACTCTTATATCCGATCTCGCAGGAAAACGATTCCAGCTATTCCGCCGTCGTTAATATTGGAACACCGTATGTATCATATCGTCCTACGCTTCTTGGCCTCAACCTCATTGCAGCGCTCAGCCATTTAATTTAATTCTTGATACCGGCAAGTATTCTCCTCGTCCGTCGATCGTCCCCTCATCCATCTCTAGGTTCTTCTGATCTATGGGTCGCCACCGATGAATGTACCACTTGCAGCAACATTCCGCTCTTCAACCCTTCGAAATCCTCGACGTACAAGAACGACTCCTCCACCCAAGAAATCACCTATGGCTCTGGTGCTGTTGCCGGCTATGTCTCCCAGGACGCTGTCAGCTTTGCAGGCTTTTCCATGAATCAGGAACTTCGTCCGTACCCTTTCGCTCACCATACCAACCCCTCTCACGATTCGCTTCAGTTTCCGTCGCAGTCACCACAAGTAGCCTACTCACCGATGGCTTGTCTGGCATCATGGGTCTTGGCTTCGAGTCGCTCTCTGCCCTCAACACGACGCCATTCTGGCAGTCCCTGTATAACGAGAACATGCTGTCCACCCCCGTCTTTGGTTTTTACCTCGAGCGCTACATTGACCAGAATCAACAAATAAGCACTGCCCCCGGCGGGACTTTCACCCTGGGAGGCACCAACACCAGTCTATACACGGGAAACATCGAGTTTATTAACATGCCAACCGGCACATCCCCTTCCTATTGGCTCCAGCAGGTTCAAAGTGCGCATTTCCACCTTTACCCTTGCGGGCTCTAATTCTCTTGCGCTTGTTTAGCCGTGACCGTGCAGGGAAAGTCCATCTCCGTTCCGAGCAACGAGGGTCTTGCTGCTATTGACACCGGCACCACCCTCATCGGTGCACCCTCCACCATCGCACAAGAATTCTGGTCCAATGTGCCTGGTTCCGTCGCATTGACCGGTCAATACCAGGGCATGTATGCATTCCGTAGGCGTTTGCAGTTTGCGATGCTTCACTGTCACTCACACGATGGTCAGCGTGCAGTAGCACCGTTAGCGCCTCCATCTCTTTTGGCGGCACAACTTGGGGCATCAGCTCTGCTGATATGAACGTTGGTCCGATCTCTGGAACCGGTTCATCCCAGATGTGTGCTGGCGGGTTGTTCGACATTGGGAGCACCCTTGGAAACGGTTTAAATGCCCCAACCTGGATCGTTGGTGACACATTCCTCAAGAACGTGTACTCCGTCTTCCAGGCAAATCCCCCGGCCGTCGGCTTCGCTCAACTTGCTAATGGGATGAGTAGTGAGTCCCTTTTGACTCACATCGTGGACTGATTACTGATCCGTATCTAGGTGCCACGCCAGGGGGATCAATATCTGCTCCGACGGGTGGAGCCAACGGCGCTGCATCAGGCATGAGCCTCTCGATATCGCTCAGCCTTGCCGTGTCCCTCTTTGCAGGGTTCTTTATTTCCCTTTAAGCACAGAACGTGCTCACGATATGGTGGTATACTCCCCTCTTATCCATAGCAGCTCGATAATAGCGTGCATAACTCACGCCCCGCATTCTCTTCGGATCCCTCCACCCTATATCCACGATCAGTATACAACCCACCTCACGACGACTCTATCCCCTGACATCCCATCCCGCTGACCCCATGATTCTCACGGTACACTGCGCGGTCGGAACCTTGACCCATCCTGTTTGCATATCGATCTCGCTTCGTATGCGCGTCGCTCCTTGTTTTGGTTATTTGCTACTGTATTGGATTTTTCTTTTGGACATTCGGGTAGTTTCGAACACACCACTACACACATCCAATGTCGTACATGGGACGCCTGGAGGACAAGTATTGCCAGTTGCATTATATACGTACGTCTAGAATATACGACATATTCTGATATTCTTGTGGACAATCTACGGATCCTAGGTCCTTGGCAGCGACGGATTGCCTTTTCGAATTTGCTGGTGGGGGCGTGGTAAAACCGTTGCTTGGAGCGACTCGTTGTTCTCGCCCACCCGGGTCGTCATGTTCACAACGCCAAGTCGTCGGAAATGAATACAACGCATTCATCCGATCGTTACCATGAGCACATTGTTCTGGAATACAACATCCTGGACGACTCTTGTCATACCTTCAAACCTGAGGGATGGTCCATAAGGCCCAACCTCTAGTCTAGACGGCTCGAACCCCGCGCGGTGACCCGTCCGATCGAGCAACCCGGCCGCTGCATCTCGACCGACTGAGAGGACCAATATGCCTTTCGACGGCATCACGGCCCTGTTCTACAGAACGCCTCAAGAGCACCTGAACGGGATGTGGAAGGTCATCCAGGCCCTCCCACCCCGTCCACCTCCTCGGTACGTCCGTGTCCCAGCCGGCGTTCCATACGTGTGTATGTGTGCTCACCAGCGGGCGATCCCACAGACACGTCCGCGTACACGTCTACATCGGCTGGACACCCGGCTGCGACGAAACCGAGTTCGTCATGCGCCACAGCGCGCTCGTCGCCGACGTCCCCCTCGACCGAGCGGGCCAGCTCGTGCTTGCGCGCGTGAGCGCGAAATGGGGGCTCCGGGGGTGCGAGGTCAGTCGTGATGGTGCTTTTGATGTCGACGCTGCTCAACGTGGGTTCCCCCCCCCTCTCGCTCGGCGGTGACAGCCCATCGATCCGTGTCGCCGGGTCAAGTTCGATACGGTCCAGCCGGGGTATGTATCCCCCCTTGCGATCGGCGTGCTCACAGAGCCCGAGGGCGTCCTCAAATTGTTCGGTACGTCCCCGGCACCATCCATCCATCCGTTCTCCGTTCCCCCCCCACCCTCTCATACATGACAATACCCAGAACCGGCGCCATCAGAGGGCACGATCGCCATGCGCCAGCTCCGTCTCCGGCTCGTCACTGCCTACGACAATGCACTGTCAGAGCTGCACGAGGCGACGCTCGGTCGACTGGCGGATACGATCGGGCTCGTGACGACGGTAATGTCCCCCTCCCATGTTTCGGCGTTCGTATGCTGATGTGGACAGTGTAGGCTATCTTGTTGACGATGGTCACGCTCGGGGTGCCTGCTGCGCTGGGGTGGTATGTGTTGAGTACGCAACAGTGGTTGGCGTATCTCGCCGATGCGGTGTCGTGGTGATTGCTGTTTCTTGAGGTTTTCTTTTGGTTCTATGCGCGTGTATGCTGTTCATGAATCCTGTATGTCTTGATCACTTTATGCTTATGTTTTTTCCTTTTCCTTTTCTTTTCGAACTAGTTATAACATAGGCGTACTGTATGCTAATGTAACGAAACAGAGCATAAAGGTGTTGGTTGTAGGACGTACCGTATGTGCATGGCGCACATCTGAAAACTTTCTTTGGATTTTCTCTGGCTATTGTCTCAGCAAGCCGAAGAAATGATGCCAGAGTCAGGGGCTTCATTGTCACTCCAGAGGCAGTGTCTGAATAAGCCACGGGATATGTATAATCGTACAATAACACACATGCACTGCGCGTGGCCACTCGTCGGTTCGAATACGGGACAGGCTTTGTACATCCTCGCCTTCGCGGCCCGGGCGCGTGCGGGCGACTTCTCCCGTTAGCATATCGGAAAGGGACGCGTCTCAAACCGTTGCTGGGACCTGACTCGCCCGGACCGAAAATGGGGCGCCGGGAATACGAGTCTCTGACGGGAGGTGAAGGAAATGGGGGACGGGCGCGCGCGTGTGGGAGCGTGGGCCCTGTAGGGCGATGCATGGATACACTCGACAGTAGCTGGGGGAACAGAGACGAGACAGGGCGGCATCCATAGGAACGTTGAAGAGCGCGACAAGGCACTGTTGGCGCTCGCCCCTTAGACGGGATCCAAGTGCCACGGACCGGTTGAAAAGTGAGGCCGGGACGCTAGTCCAATGTAGGCGTAGTGCCGATAATCTTCGCAAGTGGGATGGAAGAACTGGGAATATCATCAGAAGAAAAGTTGTTGTGGTAAAAAGCCACCGCGGGGGCTGTATTAATCGTGAACGCAAAAAGGCTACCCGCTCGACGCGGTCTTCTTTGCGGCCTACGACTATATAATGTTTCATGCACTGCGCGTGGTTTGGATCGTAGGTGTTCGTAGCAGACTTTGTTCTTAATTGGCGTCCTTGTCTTCGTCGCGTCATGTCCCGAATGCGTACGGCGAGTTTTCCCGTTTGTATTTCGAAAAGAGAAACTGGCTCACACGGACTGAGGAAGGAGCAGGGGGGATACGAGTCCCTGACATGGACGGACGCGAGAGGGGGGGAGCGCGCGAGGGTGGGAGCGTGCGGCAATGCGTGGATGCGAACCACAGTAGCTGGTGGGACACAAAGAGAAAGAGAGCCCGCATACGTACTTCGGAACTTGAAGCAATGTCGGCGCTCATCCCCAGATCGGGTAGAGACTCCCCACCATGGCCGCCTTGGTCAGTTTGTCAAGCAAGGTGATCATGCACGTCGAGGCCTCGAGGCGCGGAGGTTGGTCGAATGTAGGCATAGTGACCGCTCTCGCAAGTGGGATGGAAGAACCGGGAACTTCATGAAAAAAGTTGCTGTGGTGACAGAGGCGGCCGGGGATGTCGACGAACAAGTTGAAGGGTCCCGGTCCCTCCCGGCCAACGGCCGTGGGCCGCTGCGCATTATTCACTTGTTGCAGTTGAAACTTCTGAGGCCTCGAGGCATTGAAGGAACCGTCTTTGCCCGAGGCGTTCGCGCGGGTTGTTTTTAACGTGTGTAGACTTCGTTCAGCCGGGTTCACCGTCCAACACGTGTCGAAGGAGGCAGCACACCGCCAAAACCACGAAGCTGGGTTGGCAGAAAATGAGCGGGTCGGCCACAATCTATTCCGTGCTTTGCTTTGCTGTGGTACGAAACAAGCGGAGAGAAAGCTATTTGGGTTCGTTTGGACTAACTTTCCATTTGCCACATTATTAGAATTCAGAAAAGGGGGATCTACGGGGAAACTAATGAACCTGACAAGGCCGTGGCGATTAGGGCGACTATCTTTGTCGACTGATGCGCTGAAGGTAAAGTGGCTGCCGTGATCTGATCACTCAACTGGCTATTGTCATGGCGTGTAGTATCTGTCCACCGGTGGTTCTTCAAACACTGTCAAGTAGTATGCCATCATCCATCTGATACATCATTCCATGATATGTCCCAAGTTCTGCCAACTATATGCATCTCAATTCGGGGACTGAACCATCTCTCGCAACCTTGCTAGTAATGGCCACGTTTGTGCAGTAAAACAGTTGTTCACAAGGCCAGTTAGCATAAAGCTTCACGATGAGGCAAGTACTACGCAGTGCCGTGATCCATTCTCATCATCTGTGTTCGTTCACTATTGAATGGTACACTTCCTGTAGCTTCGGAGATCGTTCTACCCAACATTGCATCAGTACATCACTGCGAGCACTCATAGTGAGTAAATTTCTTTGCGTCATCGGGGGCCACTGGACTCCCACGCATTACTAGGTCGTGCTCTGAAAAAAAAAAAAAAAAAAAAAAAAAAAAAAAAAAAAAAAAAAAAACATTGCCCCTACCTATTCAGTGTTTTAACGCCTCCTGGGTGCACTCTTATCCGCCTCTGGTTGATTCTTTTCCCTGTTGTATTGCCTGTGCTGTGTCTGCGTTTCCGTTCTGTGTATTGCCTTTTTCGTTCCTCACGCGCACGGCTCACTAGCATCCCCCGGTTCACATCCCCTTCTTCGCTTATTGGGTCGATTTGATGGATCCGGTCAGCTCGGCGCAGAACACTCACTGGAAGCCACACCAGCATGTGTACTTTCCCATTCGTCCGGACCTATCAGTCGCCCGTTCAGATCCGGAGAATCATTGCGCAATCCATCAGTGCTGAGGCAATACGCAGAAGATGTGGACAACCCCTTGCACACTTTCACACCCGCTGACTTGATTGGAGCCCGTGTTCTTTTCTTCCAGTGCGTCTGTCCCCATCTCATGATCTCTAAAGTTATCCTTCATAAATAATGTCGAGTACTGCAGCGGATCGATATCCCTTTCTCTAGCCCCCCTTTTTTTCTTCTTTTTCCTATCTGTTTCTGGTGATGATGATTTCACTTTCCGTCATCGCCTTTTCTTTTCTTTTGTATGCTCTGGCAGCATCTCATCCCCTTTCGCATACGTATCCCATCCATGTTCCCGTCCTCAGACGCAGTAACGTTCCTGACCGTGTGGCCAATCTGCCAAAGGCTGTGAATGCGATCAAACATAAATATGGAGCTGCAGCCACAAACGCGAAGAGGTCGGGAGGAGCCAATTCCAGTTACATTCCACTGTCTGACCAGGTGTGTCCATCTCGGCTTCCCGACTCAGATGATGCCCATATTTCCATTTCCAGGAAAGTGACGTCAGTTATTCAGGTGTTGTGAGCGTAGGGACGCCGTACGTATCTTTCGCGAGTCGATTCTGTTTTTACTCATCGACGTTCTTCGCCAGGGCCCAAGAATTCAACGTGATTCTCGATACTGGTGGGTCCATTGTATATCTATCCCCGAATCACTTCTGACTCGTGCCTAGGATCCTCTGATCTATGGGTGGCCACTACCGGTTGTGCGACGTGCACGTCTGTTCCCGTCTTCAACCCTTCAAAGTCTTCTACCTATAAGAACATCACTTCTCCGCTCAGCATCGAGTATGGATCGGGTGTCGTTAACGGCTATATTTCTGAGGACGCCGTCACCTTTGGAGGCTTCACTCTGCAAAACCAACAATTCCGTACGCGTCTTTCCGTATGCCTGTTGATCAGCCTTGACTATTGTCTCCAGTTTCCGTTGAGACCTCGGCGACCTCGGGCGACGTGCTCAAAGATGGCTTGTCAGGCATCATGGGACTCGGATTCCCACTGAGCTCTGCGTCCCAGACACCGTCATTTTGGCAGACACTGTATGATCAGAATTGGTTGTCTCAGCCCATGTTTGGCTTCTACCTCGAACGCTACATCGATCAGGTTGACAAAGTGGATACCGCGGCTGGAGGCACTCTCACGCTTGGAGGCACTAACACTAGTTTGTACACTGGCAATATCGAGTTCATCGATATGCCGAATGGTATAACACCTTCTTATTGGCTCCAGCAGGTCCAGAGTGGGTGTTTTGCCCGTGGTCATTCGTCGATTAATTCATCTTCTTGCCGTTTCATCCAGCTGTGACGATCCAGGGCACGTCGATCAGCGTTCCGAACAACACTGGCCTCGCCGCGATCGATACCGGTACTAGCCTCATCGCTGCACCCAGTTCCATTGCCCAGGAAATCTGGAATAAGGTTCCCGGGTCCGTACCTTTGACTGGTCAATACCAGGGCATGTACGCGTACCGTACGTATCCCATCGGCTCTACTCCGTAATATTGTTTCTCATGCGATTTCGTCTGGTATGCAGCGTGCACCACCGACGTCAATGTCTCCATATCTTTCGGTGGTACGAGTTGGGCTATCAATCCCGCTGACATGAACTTTGGCACGATCGACACTCAAACAGGCCAAATGTGTATCGGTGGTATATTCGACATGCCCACGGCCGATCAGGGTGGTTCCTCTCTTCCCACTTGGGTCATCGGGGCCGCCTTCCTGAAGAACGTGTACTCTGTCTTTCAGGCCGATCCCCCTGCTGTCGGGTTTGCGCAACTCGCGAGCGGACTACAGAACCCGGGTGGGTGATCCTCTCCTTTGTCAACTTTTTTTTTTCCGGTTTGCTGAATCCACGTCCGGTGCGCTGGTGTTTTCAGGTGCGTCGGGCACATCTGGTAGTGTTATTGGTCCCCTCCCCCCTGTGTCACTGAGCCTCATCGTACTCCTCTTCGCATGGTACTCCATCATGATCTGAACACAAACACACCTCACGATATCTTCCTACTGGACAAATACACATGAACGTGACGATTTCCACTTATGTCTACCTGCGCATCATATGTGCCACTCCTTTCCGATTACCTTAGGTCCTCGATAATGTCCAACCCCTCCCCTCCCTCTCGCGACGCGCTTTATGGACCCTTTTTATGGAGCCTCTCGCATTGCTGTCCGTACGGTCACCCCTTGCCCTGACTTATACTATTTGGATTATAATCACATAGAGGTCATAATGCATACAAGCTACACTTGACGTCACCTTGTACCTGATTGAAGATCCAGGTTTTTTCGTGGCCCCACTTGTATGCAGTACGACCTCAGCATCGCGTTTGGCTGTCTTGTTTTATTGTTCTCTTGGGTTTTGATTTTGCGGATTAGCATTTCAAATTGTGGACATGTTGTTATTACTATTCCTTCAGGGGGCTCTTTTGTGCTGTGCTATATGGTAGGCAAATGTGTCTATGCACAAGAGTGGATATTGGACTTGGAATGGACTATTTCCGCAAGGGAGGGTATATAAACACACTAAAGTGACCTTTAACCTTCAAAACGACGTCCTCGTCATGTGATTCACATTCAGCATACTTGGGAGAATTTGAACCAGTGTAGGTTCTCGCTCATTTCGTGCCGGGAGACTATTCTTGAAGGGACGATGGGCAGCGTATAGACATACTTCTGAAATGGTGATGAAAGGACATGATTTCAAACTTGGAGCAGCACGATCGATAGGGCTAATCGATTCTTTCGGAATGCATTTCTACGAGGACTACGTCAAGGGTGTGAGCAATACCAACTTGGGACATTTGAGAGAGTGGAATGATCAAGTTAGTCTGCCATAGCACGTGCCTCTTTTAGACGGGCTGGTCACCAGATCAAGTGGCATCTAGCTGATGGTTTACAAACAAACATCAATAACAGGACCTTCCAAAATGGGGACTCAACGACCAGAGAACCTCCTCGAAAGTTACCGAAGCGTCACCAAAACACTAGAGAGTCCAGTTCGCGAAACGTCCTCACCATTCTCGTTCAGTCTGTACGGTACAGCGATGGATCGCTGTTGCACTATAAAAACAACCTCTACGAGGACGTCTGACCTTCAGAACATTGAAGCCCAACATCCCACGACAAGCCTCAGCTACTAAACACTCGTATTTTCATATCCTACCCATCATGTCGCTCATGCGTTTCTATTACAACGACCCGCTCACCGAGTTCGACCGTCTGTTCGACGACGCACTCGCGAGTCGTATCCGGCCGTCCGTTTCAGCGGACATCGGACGAACCTCGACACAACGCCTTGATTTGTTCCGTCCGAGGTAAGACACTCTCCTCCTCTCGTATTACCATTCAGCACTTACCTGATATTTCTGCTTTTACCAGGATGGACGTCCTTGAAGCCAAGGATACCAACGTCGTGACAGCCACATTCGAGCTGCCCGGGATGACATCCGACGATATCACCATCGACGTTCATCAGAACCGTCTCACGGTTACCGGCGAGGCGAGGAAATCCCACTCTCACGAAGAGGGAGGGTACTCTGTTCGTGAACGTAGCTACGGCGGGTTCTCCCGATCGTTACAGCTCCCCTTTGCGACCAAGGTAAGCGCACGATGGTTTCTTTGACAAGGCTGGAGTGTGGTGCTGACTCAACATTTAGCCTGACGATGCGAAGGCCAAGATGGAGAATGGTGTCTTGACAGTGACGTTCCCAAAGACGACTCCCGAACAACAAGCACAACGCATTGCCATTCAGTAAAGGCCTTCTCTTCATGACTGGACCCCACATATCGCCCATACAGGTGATATAGTATACATGTATCAGTACAGCATTCTAATGACGACATTTCCAACTTGAAACTACCGACACGAAGCGATACTGCGCAAATGAGAAAAGTGCGTGCTCTGATGCAATAGAGCTCCATGAACTAGGTATTGTCCGTATCTTTCGGTTTTCGCAGTGATGGACAAAATGATGGGATGAATATTCCACAAGGGTGACACCATGTCTCTCCTGAGCACACAACATGTGCATCGCCCATGCCTTTACTATTCGACGGACATAAAGATCGACCCCATGATCGATGCAAATCGCTTGAGACACCATAGGGAACGTTTTGTATTGGCCGATATATTTTACCCAGCAGCAATATGAAATCGGGTGTCAGCGAGTGCAAAGAGGAAGATCAGCCTCCCGAAGGCACAACACAAGATCTTTAAAGGAAATAAAGTGAGGCTCTCGAGCTGACAGAGATATTCACATGCAAGGGCATCTACATGTATGGTATCTATGTATAATAAAATGCAGAAGAAATCACTTTACATTGCAGCAAAGTGTACAGTATCATCAAATCCAACATTGAGTCCATGACTTTGCATATGGGAGGTTATCAAGGTCAAGTTTATAAGCCCGAGAAGAGATGACCAGAAGATTTCTGGGATGATAAACAGCATGCCTAGCCCAGGGTGGGATCCAACAAATGCAAGCACCATTAGAAGTCTCAATCCAACCATCTTCCTTCTGCCACCAATCCTCAAATGGCACAC
>JBBPUP010000565.1:4883-16527 GCA_038094735.1 Exsudoporus floridanus
CCACTCCTTGTGTAACGACTAAAATTATCTAGACCATCTCAGGGTGTGAAGCAACTGCTGCTGACACTATGTTCACATGCCTTAAGACTGAGCCCACCCACTCTCCCTCACCTTGTTCCTCTTCGTACTTTGTTTCTCCCTGCTGGACCAGTTCCTCTGCAGACGAGCAATGGTGTCTACACTGAATGTCTGTGGACTCGAGATTCCCCGTCCGCTGCAGAAGCACCTCGTGATATCTCTGACGACACTCACGATCTTCTTCACCGCTTTCTTGCTCTTCCTTTTAGTTGGACTGTCGCTGACAATCATACCTTCGATATACATCATCGAGGTGGCTGCGTGGGATTCGCTGGACCCTGTCTCGAATGCAGCCACGAACCTCTACTTTGGTGTGTGGGGCGTTTGTGCGACCAAGCGAGTAGACCCCAGCTATGTCGTCCCCATCAGCTGAGTACTGACCCTTTTTGCAGTGCGTTCGACTCGACCATAGCGCAAGGCGAATGCTACGGTCCGCAGCTCGGATACACGATCCCGGCGACCTTCCTCAGTGACGTCGGGCTCTCGACAGAGCTCGCGGACGTGGCGGAGACGGGCCTGTTGGTGTTGCTGTCGCTTCACCTCGTCGCGGCGGGGCTCTCGACCGTCATTTTTGTCCTCTCCTTGTTCTTGCATTCACATGCCGTCGCCATCATTGCGCTCATCATCGCCATCGTGGCGGCGATTATTGGAAGTGTCGTGTTCGCGGCGGACGTAGCCCTGGTGATCGAAGTCAAGAACAACATCGATTCGTTGTTTTCGGGTGCGGATTTCAGCGTGCAGTTTGGGAATGCGGTCTGGATGATCCTGACGGCGTTGATTCTGACGTGGGCCGCTGTGGTGGTGTTGTCTGCAAGAGCGTGTTACTGCTGTGGAGTGCGACGGTGAGTTTTCTCGCAGTGGGCTTTCGAGCGATGTTGACGTGTGTCGGTGATTTCAGTCCAAAGGTGTCTTCATCTGAGACGTTGGAGAAGTCATCTCTGTAGGTTTATGGGTTGGTTTTGATCACGGATTTAATGAATTGTGTGATGTTACGAATTGACTGTATTTATTAATTCTGTTTATTCATTAGAGCGGCTGCATTGATCGCGCACATCCGAGTCTCACTGGCCCGAGTGATCGCCACATATATTGATGGTATTGGGTATCAATTATGAGGAGAGCTACCCCCCGGCTAACACTACAGTAAAATGTCCAGATACATCTGTGACGATAGTGTCGACTGCTGATCATATAGCAGCAAGAACGCCGCTCGCGAGGACGAGGCCTCCAAAGACGGAGAGCGGACTGACTGCGGAAACGAGCGCAGCGTTGGTGTTCTGATAAGGACATCGGTCAGCACCACGCACGGTCGGGATAGAAGGGGGACGACTGACGAGTTGCTGTGCGCTGGATGAACCAGCGCATCCGTTCTGACATCCAAGATTGAGGTTGGACGCGATGATGTTTGCGAGGGCGGAGTCTATTGGGGCTGGCTCTGGCTCCGGGACGGGGGAGGAGACGACTAGATGGGGTTGTTAGACAAATGGGATTTTTTTGAGATGGAGGAAGTGACCTAGTGCGACGAGGGCGAGGAGAGTGATCCAGAAGCAAAGGATGGTACGGGTGGTGGTGGTGGAGTGCATGATGATGGGGGACAGCAAGGATCGATGAGGGCTCAATCAATGAGCGGGGATCGTGTTTTTTCGAGATGGCGACAGGGTGCTCGAGGCGTCACTTATAGCAGTCCAGGAATGGGACTTGCATTCATCCCGAAAAGGAAACACGTCGGATCAGTTTTATACAAGGTCGCTCGGCTACAAGACAAGGACTACATCAGATATCGTACATACAGCTTGTTCTCTCGTCGCTACCCCGACGCTCTACTTGGATTCGCAAGTGCAAGCCTGGCCTTGTGTGGTGCACGCGCAGCTCTCACCAGAGCCGCGGCAGTCACACTGCACGCACGACATGTCAACTCGAGCTCGGTGCAGAAAGGGGGAAAGAAAGGGGTACCTTGTTCGAGTGAGGGGCATTCACGCATGGGTTGCAGTTACACTTTCCCTTGGGGCACACACATCCGGTCCCAGAGGGCCCACAGGTGCTGAGCACGGATAGGTTGGCAGGATGAGAGAGACGGTGTCAAGGACGCACCCGCAGTTGTTCTGGCATGTACAATCACTGGCTGGTGTGGTCATGGTCGTCGAGTGATGAGACGCACTGGACATAGGAGCTCGCTGACGCACATGAATGAATTCCCACGGTTTGATCACTTCCGATCACGATGAACTCGTATCCCGTCGAGCTGTTGGCGCAGCTCTCCCCCGTCATGTTCGTCGCCGGCCTCGGTGCCGCCAGCACCACACAGCCAGCCCCTCCTCAATCACCACCACCACCGCCAAAGACCCAGGATCCGTTTGCCCTCCTCGTCTCCCGTCTCCGCGATGCCCTGCACTCCCAGCTTCCCCCCTCCATATGGGCCCCACAGCGATCCAAGTCCTTCCAGATCGTCCTCGTCGAGAAGAACGTCCGCTTCCCGCCCCGCAAACTCGTCCCGCCCGAAGACCCCTCCTACTCGTCCGCCCATTCACCGCTGTCCCCACTTACTCCCTCCTCCCCGCTTTACCCCGACGGCCTGATAGCACCGATATGGATTCGCAAACATACTGCCTTTCTCCCAAGTGTCTTTGTCCTCTTCTTGCGCATGTTCGAGGCGCCGAATATCACACCGCGTTCACCGCTCGATCCACCTGACGCAGACCACGAACGCGATCGCGTGGAAGAAGAGCGGAAAAGGGACTCGGAGCTGGGCGCAGAGATTGCACAGCGAAAAAAGTCCACGACTGAACGGAACATCAAACTGACGGTTGTCTTGTTGGCCAGCAGACGGATGCTCGGTATGTCTCTCATCCATGTGTCCTCATCGTATCAGCCTGTGACGACCGCCAGACGATCCATCCCTCGACGGTCGGTTATCTTATATTCGAAGGCAAAGCGGACTGGACTCTAGGGCGGCGCTGTTTGTCTTGAGTCCGGTCAGCCCTGCGGAATTGGACGAGTTCGTTCGGAGGTGGGTTCGCGCTGTGCTCCCCTTGTATTCTCGTCTGATTCGGTCAGCTTGCAAGACGCGTTGTACGATCCCGCCGTGGAGTATTACACTGCTCACTCGAAGCGCGTCCGTCGAAAGCGCAATCGGCACTCACAAGCGTCGTCCTATAACCCACCGCCCCTGATTCCTGTCGGCGCTGCGACCACACGCCCGCTTCGCTCCGAAGGCTGGACGGTCCGATACGAATACAAGATGGCATGCTTTGCAGAATTCAGAGGCGAAGACGAAGTGGCGCTCAAGTGTGTCGGACGCCTTCACCCACTAACCTTTCTGACATCATCCAGACATTACCAGGACGCGTATACGACCCTGATGATCATGTTTGGGTCCACTGCCATTTTGCCCCCTCGCACCAAGCGATGGGCTGAAGCCAAGGTGCTCGCAGATACCATCAACTTCAAGGTGAGACCCACAGTCAGGAACAAACGAATCCTCATGCGCGCTTTCAGATCACAAAGCTCTACCTGTACAACAATGAGCACGCGCTCGCGCTGTCGAATCACAACCTCCATATGCGCCGTTTCGCCGACTTTTCGCGCGGTTGGGGCATCGGCGAGGAGACGTTTGAGTATTGGAGCTGGATGGCACGGCAGTGAGTCTCATCGCGTCACGTTATATGGATGTTCTCCTCACCGGTTCCTAGACACCGCGTGCTTGCAGAACTTCTCGAGCATGGCGCCCGTTCCAACCTCACGTTTCCAACGCATACGCCGCTCACGCGGGCGTCGGGTGCGCCGGTTGGTCAGGGTAGTGCACCAGCTGACACGGACGCCGTCCGGACGCTCGGACTGAATCCTAGCCATGCACTACAACATCCCGGTCATTACTATTACATGGCGGCGCGCTGTACCGAAGCCAGACGCGAGCGGTTTTTGGCGGGCGAGAGCGCGTCGCAGGGGGCGAACGCGGCACCTGGGTTTGCCAACGAAAAGAAAGTGGATCAGTTGACAATCGCTTTAGAGGTACCCGTCGATCTTTGACCGGGTGTGTGTTTGGTTGACGTTGTGTTGTGCTCGGTGATAGCTTTACAC
Source organism: Exsudoporus floridanus (assembly GCA_038094735.1). NCBI lineage: Eukaryota > Fungi > Basidiomycota > Agaricomycetes > Boletales > Boletaceae > Exsudoporus > Exsudoporus floridanus. The sequence goes on from JBBPUP010000565.1 coordinate 9,039, forward strand.
GAAATCGTACGAGCTGTTCAAAAAGTACAGTTCGACAACAAGTCAAGGAAGATTGACGTTGTGGATTGCGTGTCGCATCGCAAACACGTATTATGAATCTGGTAAATTCGAGTTGGCGATTCGGTGCGCGAGCTTTTTTCGTAGCTGCATAGGTAAAACTGATGGGTCGCAGGTTCTTTGAACGGATCGCCAAGACCTACAGGCGAGAAAAGTGGAATGCGATGCTCCGTCCACTATTTCCTACTTGGTATGCCTGTGCGAAGAGGTTGGGCGACGTGGAACTGACGGTCAAGTTGTTGATAGAGATGATTGGGTATGGTGCGTGGATGGGTGATTTCATTGTCGGATACTGATCCTTGTATTGCGAGGAACAGGCGACGTTGACGAGCCAGGGACATTGCAAGACGATCTATTGGCACTTCTCAAGGTGTGATACAATTCACGTGTCTACGAAATCTCCACTTATCCTTGAGCGTTAGAGTTCTGTTCCGTTTTCTGCAGATGACGTCTTGGTCGTCGACCTCAAAGAGTCTGAGCCAATTTGTACGTGCTAGGACAGTTATCTCCTGTGGACGGGATTGACCCTTGTGCAGTGAACACTTCGGTGGCCTTTTGGAGACCCGACATCCGCGTGGGCGAAGAGGCCGCCTTTCAAATCTTGCTGGCTGCACCACCGGACGCCATGATATCCGCGCTCCCGATCCACTCGATTTCGATATTGTTCTCGGAAGGGTATACGCCCATCATCATCCATCACGATGCGTCTACATATTCGGAGTCAGTGCGGCTCGTGTCGCTGGGTCAGATAGGAGGGGAGAAGGCTGTCGAGGTGGGAGCGCATCTGAGGTGGCGACCTGGGGACCAGATTGTCTTGGCTGGAACATTTACCTCGAATATGCCTGGCGTGTTTAGCGTACGTGATTTTCTATCCTATTCAGTCACGATGACGAGATCGATGGTGTAGGTCTCGAGCATTGTGGTGACGGTGAAGGAGGGGAATTGGACGATCGAGGTACCCCACGAGCCTTGTGCGTCGCGCGAATCGAGTCTCACAGTTCCTCGATGGTTGAATTCGTTGCGACCGGTCTCCTTTATCCCTGTGACGCGGGACAACTCTGCGAGCGTCATGTGAGTGCCCCTCTTGGTTCTAGACAGTGTACATGACACGTTCTTATCAGTGTTCGACATCGTCCGCATCAACTTTCCATTTCGTTCTTGCACAATGAGCCGGCGCTGTTGGACGAGGCGTACCCGATCGTGGTGGAGATTACCAATACGGACGACCGAGCGCTGGATGTGGTCGTCGACGTGTTGTTGCAGCCGACCGAGGTGGACGAAGCTGGTGCGTTCACCCCAGGGCGCACTTTTTTTACACATTGTTCACTCACGCCGATAGTGCAATTCATTACTTTTGACGACCAAAAATCATCCGGGCTGATCAAGGGCGTTCAATTTGGGATGATCAAGCCGGGTGTATCGATCGTCAAGACGTTGGTGTTGATGAGCAGTGGGGCACCGGGGGATCGGACGATCGATGTGTCTATTCAATCGAGTGCGACAAACCCATCCCAAGCCCTAGCCCGAGCGCCGTCACCGTCAGAGACGTTGGATGGCACGGAGAACCACGACAGGGAGGAGATTCTACGGACGTTGCTGATCCCGACGTCGAGTGCGTTCTTGGTGCGCCAGGACGTGGCGTACCAACGATGTCTCGAACCCCCGCCGGCGCTCGCGGATCTGTCCGTGTTTGAAGGTGTGAATTGGGTTGGGTACGTGGGCGGGGAGGCGGTGGTGACGACGGTAGTAGAGTGTGCGGCGCCGTGTGGGGTGGAGGTGGAGAATGTGGTTTTGCGTCGGGTGGTGCGTACTTCCTCGATGCGATTTTTAAGGGTTGTCTGAGTGAGTGGTGTAGGAGAGTCGGAATGCGAGGGTGGTCGACACGGCACTGGAAGGCATGGAGGGGATGTTTCCCGGTGGTCAGTATCGCGCAATGTCTTGAGGTTGTCCACCTCTGATGATGTTTTCTGCAGAATATCTCGCCGGGGACGAATTCTCGGATGTTTGCCGTATTGGGTTGGCGCAGAGCGAGGACGAGACGGTTGTGCTCGGACCCGGGGAATACATATTGACGTGGAAAAGGCAAGAGTTGTATTCATGACTGGTCTAGGACACGTGCCTAACGATGCTGCGGATACAGGATGCTGTCGTCCGGCCCGAGCACATCGACACACATCCCGCTCCCGCTCCTCCGTCCGCCCCGGGAAGGGCTGGTCGCGCTGCTCGGTGTGCCCGCCACTGCCAAACTGCACACGCCCACACCGATGCATCTGACGGTCCGAAACTACCACGCGAGTCGGTCGGCAGTCATTAGCGTGTCACTGGACCCACAGCCGTCAGACGGGTTCGTGGTTGCGGGGCTGAGGAGTGGACGGTTGCCGTTGGTGTTGCCGGGTGGAGAGGAGCGGGTGACGTGGAACGTGATCCCGATCGAGTGTGGGTGTGTGAGGGTGCCGCGTGTGAGGGTGGTGGACCATCGGGAGGAGGGGGACGGGGAGGCTGTGAGGGTGGACGAGGCACACACGATCTTGGTGTTTCCATAGGCTTGGCGTGCCTTCGGGTACTAATTCAAAGTCCGATGGGAGTGAGCCCAGTCTGCCAAGCGGGGGCCAAGTGAGACGATCAAGATGGGCCAGTCATGCCTGCTCCTTCTCCTCCTCCTCCTCCTCCTTGGCCAAGCAATGGCCCAGTCCCAGAACACCTCGTATCTCCAGGACCCCATCCTCAGATACCGCCCCCCCTTTGCCCAGTCCCTCCCCGTCCAGATCTTCCTCATCGGCATCACCCTTACCCTCGCCTCCATCCTCTTGCTCCACCTCATATTCACCGCACAGTACCACTGGCCCCTCGCACGCACCAACTTCATCCTCCAGATCACCGGCGTCACCACCCTCCTCATATCCATCACCGCCACCATCTATGTCATATTTTCTACCACCGTGCAGCAGAGCCAGCACTGGCCCTACATGCTCAGCTACCTCGCCGTCGAGATGCCCGTCACCAACGTGTCTCTCAACTCGACCGACCCCACCCTCTGCTACCAGCACAGATGGACACCCGCGGAGAGCGCCGCATGGGTCGTCATGAATGCGACCACCTCGGTCGTCGTCCAGGTCCGTCCCCGCCCATTTGCTGCATGTGCGTTCTAACCCCTTCAAACAGATCACACACATCCACTTCCTCACCCTCCTCTTTCCGTCCAATCTCGAGGCTAGACTCATTTTCGGTCTTCTCGGTATGTCATCCGGTCTTGACCGGTTTCTCCCACTGACCCCAAATCAGGCCCGCTCGCCATCATTTCCGCTGTCATGCAGCTCCTCCCTGTTATTTGTGGCAACAGCATCGCTGCCATTACAGAAGATACACGAAACGTCTGCAACGCCGCGCTTTCTCTCCTCTTTACCTCCTTTCTCATCATCTGGGGTATCTTTGTCAACCGCCGCCAAGCTTGGCGTACTGATGGTGGAACCGCTGCTTTTGGTGCAGGCGCCATCATCCTCGCCTTCATTTCTACCACGCTCAATTTTGTCTACATCCCACGACAGGATCAGTATGCGTGGATGCCCAAACTCATGTGGGCAGTCACCCTCTGGCAGAGCTTTCTCGGCTGGTGGTGGTGGGTCGGCGCAGGCATGGGCGTGCGCGAAACCGAAGAGCTCCTCCTGCGTGAAAAGAAGCGCCAGGAAAAACGCATCCTGCGTGCTCAGCGGCAGAAACAACACCGCGAAAAAGCAAAGTCGGTCTGGAAGGGCGTCACGGACGCGTTCAAGTCGAGCACCAAGCCCGACGCGTTGTCTGGAGACGCATCCAGGTCCGATACGACGCGCTCGCCGTCCCGGGACGGGTTGAGCGTGTCGACGATAGCAGCGCTAGGCTGGTCGGCGTGGATGCACCCCGTACAGCTGGTGCAGTCGTGGTTTGCGCGGCTGCGGCACGCTCATCTCACCGCGGCGCATATCCAGGCGGCCGAGCGCGCCGAACGTATCCAGCAGGTCTACAGGCGCGACGAAGAGTGGCGTCAGGACCGGGTCGTGGGGTGGGGACTGGGGAGTTATGGCTTGCGCGAGGCACAGCGTGAGCGGCGGGAAGAGGTGGGGGTGGAGATGGAGGTGGGGGAGTGGATGCCCCGCGAGGAGGACGGGGAGGAATGGAAGGTCGTGCAGGAGGCGGTGGTACCGGAAGGGCTGCGACACCGCGGTGCCGAGACTCACGCGGTACGACAGGCGGAGGAGGCAGCTGGGTCGTCGTTGTGGTGGTGGGGCCCCCTTCGGCGGTGGCGTCTCAAGGATTCGACGACGTACCGGTGACGGGGCGCTCTCTTTACAGGTTATATCGGGTACCCTATACTCTCTGTAATCCCTAACGTGTACCACACCAGTCGTAGATTTTACTCCGCACGCCTTTCTTGTTTTTGCATTTTGGATGAGCTTGCTTGTGGGAATGAACCACTTGGAGTACATGAATAATTATATCCGTCTAATGATGTCTATGATGGGATCCCCGCCTCGGCAGCGCTCAGTTGTGCCGCCATGAGCGCACGGAACCGTGAGTCTTTACGACCGACGAGCGCGCGATACGTCCCCGACTCGGATATCCGTCCGTCTAATGCAGCTCCTCAGTCAAGCAAAAAAAAAAAAAAAAGTGGGCAGGGGACAGCTCACCCTCGAGCACCACGATCCGCTCCGCCCTCGCAATCGTCGACAACCGATGTGCGACAATCACGCACGTCGTCTGTTTCTGCGCCAAAATCTTGTCGATCGCATCGTTGACCCGGTGTTCGCTCGTCGCGTCCAGCGCGCTCGTCGCCTCATCTAGCGCGAGGATGGCCGGACGTTTGAGCAGCGCGCGGGCGATGGCGAGACGTTGTCGTTGACCGCCGCTCAAGCTCAGTCGGCCGACTGTGTGGTGCGCACGCAGAGTGAGGGTTGGCGAGACACAACAATGTCAGCCGTGTCATCGTCATTGTATGGCGCAAGAGGACCCACTCTCGGTATCGAACCCCTTGGGCATGCCCCAGACAAATTCACAATTGGCTTGCCGCGCGGCATGCTCGATTTCTTCGCGCGTCGCGGTGGCATTGCCAAATGCGATATTAGACGCGATCGTGCCCGTGAACAATACGGGGTCCTGAATGAAGAAGGGTGTGGGGAAAGAAACGTGAATCGAGCCAAAAATGAACGGACCTGTGGCACGATGCCGATAATGTTCCGCCACGAGCTCGGGTTGAATTCACGAATGTCTTGCGCAGACATTCAGGGCACGCTCGGAAAGGAGCATAAATATACGTACCTTGTCCATCATATGTGACTTTACCACGCACGGGGTCGTAGTATCGGAGGAGGAGCGACTGCACAGACGACTTGCCACCACCGCTCTTTCCGCTACGTTAATTCGTTGGTTCAGTCAACCATTGCAACCCACACACGGCAACGTACACAATCGCCACGTTCTCACCAACGCCGATCTCGAGGTTAAACTCGTCTAGAATTTGGACGCCTTTCCGACTCGGGTATTCGAACCCGACATTCTCGAACCGGATGACGCCGCGTCGCGACGGGTCGACGTCAATCCCTTGGCTGGGCGCAATCGCAGGCTTGCGGTCAAGGAGATCAAAGATTCGAGTGCCAGCACCGATGCCGCGCATGATCGAAGACTAGGTGGGACGCGCCATGAGTCGCGCCACAGCTCAGGCGCATAGGACGAAGACGGAGGTGAACACGCACGAAGAACCCGCTGGGGAATATCGTGTCAGCCAATGCGAGATGGTAAAGAACAAGTCTCACGTGAGCATCTGCAGTCCGTTGCCCACGTACGCCGTGTAGAGCAACAGGCTGGTCAAATCTCCGACGGAGATGGCCCCTTGCGAGACGAGCGTGCCACCTAGCGGATCGTTAGTTGGGTCGTACACGCCTCGCGCCCGAAACGAACCGTATCCGAGCAGACCGAGAACCGTCATGTTCCCACTCCAGCCCGTGCTGCCGAAAAAGATGCCAGACGCAATGGCCTCTTTGCGCGCGAGGGCGAGGACATGGTTGATGCGGTCGCGGAACTTGGCTTGTTCTTGGGCGTTGGCGTTGAAGGCTTGGACCGTTCGGAGAGCAGAGAGGGACTCTTGGGCGACCTTGGTCATTTCACCTACCGCCTCCTGGGATTGATTGGATAGTTTCTTTAAGTACCGACCGTAGTACACCTGAGAGTGGCCATATGAATTATGCGGAAGGCACGACTAGTAGAGAAGACTGACTGCACCAAGCGAGACCGGCGGGACGATGCCAAGCATCATAAACGTCAATGTCGGGGAGAGATAAAACATGGCACCAACTGGGTCCCATGAGCCAGTGTACCAACGAAACCAAAGAATACGCACGTCCGACGGAAGACATGATGACGGCACGAAGCCCGTCCGAGAGATTCTGGGTGACACTGATCGAGTGAGTTGAGCGTAGCTGTCCATGGAGCACGTATGCACATCTACGATTCACCTTTCACCGACGATGCTGGAGTCGGCGCTTAGTCTGCTCAGTACGTCACCCTCGCCCTTTTCGACAAACTCGACTTCCTGGCGGAGTGCGGCTTCGTATGTGCGTTCGCGCAGCCGAGCGACGATGCGTTGACCTCGATGCGCAAGAACGTTAGCAGACACACACAGACAAGACGGCAAGGACATACCAGACATGCGCATGAGGAATGATCGGGCGGCATTGCAGGCTGCACCGGTCGTAAACGCTACGAGGAGTATGCCCGATGCCTGATAGGTGGAGAGTCCATACGGTATATGCTACGGTGCCCGACGCACATCCGTGCGGAGTCAGGATGCGAGTGACAGCAGACAATGACCACTCACGAGATTGCTGGCGGAGAAAAAGTCGATGAGTTTGCCGACGGTGAGAGGGATGGTCATAGAGACCGAGGAGGAGACGAGGAGGAGACATATGGCGAAGAGGAGAGGCTTTTTCTCGGGTTTGGCGAGGGCGATGACCTTGCGGAGGGACGAGCTGGAGTCGGGGGACGGACGGAAGGACTTGGGGAGAAGAGGGGAGAGAAGAGAGCGGTGGGTGGTGGACGAGGCAAAGGGGCGGGCAAAGGAGCGAGCGAGGAAAACACGGCACAGCTGACCCGGGCGGGGTCGGAGAGCAGCTCGACCCACCGCAACATGCAACATGACAATCGGTGACTTGGCCCGCTCTCTCAGCTGGCGTATGCTAACACGTGACTACGAACCTAATTAAGCGGAATGCCTCTTTAGGTTACGTAATGCAGAAAGACCTACATGGGACCGTGCCCAGAAACAAGCACCTGTCGCAGGATTCACGCGCGGAAACTTTTGCAACCAACATGGTGCGACTGCCTTCAAAACGGCGCGGTAGAAAGCCAAAGCCAGGGACGTTTTTCCAACTAAACTTTGACGTGTTGTTTCTTGTATGTGCAATCG
>JBBPUP010000571.1:0-13500 GCA_038094735.1 Exsudoporus floridanus
TAGTTTTTACGCCGTCGTCAGTTCCATCACTCCTCCGTTCATTCGGCAAAAATAACGTTTGTTGCGGCTTGAACCCTTGTCAACATGTCCCAAACCGTTGCCTTCCAAAAAGCCTCGCACAGCAAGCCCATCTTGGATGCGAACAACACCTTATCATCATGTCAGTGCTATGGCACCCTTGAGAAATTCTCCTCCACCATGTCGCAACCTCACGTAACGGTAGGCTGTTTAACTTCTCACTGCCAGTTGTTATGCAAAGCATTGTGTTTGAGCGCTCGATTTTTGGTTTCCGACTTCTGAATCCGATCACTTCACAGTCTGACTCACTGAGAGGGCGTTCAGAGCAAAAAGACAAGGCAAAATAGATACAACTGCATGTTACGCCTTCAACCTCCGAGGTAGTACGGCGGCAGGAGTCGTGATCGTAGGCGCGTACGAACACACACCAATGGTCGGCCACCAACGTATGGAAGTTGCTAAGGCCGTACAGTTTCTGTAAACAATCCAGGTCAGCGTACAAACACCGCAACCCGGACAAACTTGCCCACCAGCATGTCCATCGCCTGGCGGTGTCAACACAATCTCAGAAGCAACGAAGTTGACCATCAAGAGTTGGGACGGCCGCAGCCAACGCGCTCGCCGTTTTGCGATCCCGCTTTCTACTTCGCCCACTCTTTGAGGTATTGCCAGTACCTCAGTGAGTAGGCGAGCGCATTTGCGTCTTGACCCAGTCCGAGAAAGCCCGAGACGAAATCAAAAAAAAAGGTGAGTCCATGGATCCGTATGTAAGTCTGCACCCTGAAGGTCTGACTCCCCGAGTGGGGGGGCGGATGGGACAAAAACTCCCCATCACGCTCAGACGTATTCGGTGACCGCTGGCCTCGGGCGGCGGCGATGGCAACGGTAACGACAACGACGATGTGCATGGGGGCATGGCCCAGAGTGCCGTCCTCTAACGTACGAAGGCACAGCAATATTATGTGTCCGACACCCTAGTTAACAGATATGGACTATACCACATTCACCCCCCGCAACACCCCATCTATGCACCGATTTCCTCATCACTCACTAAGTAGGCCTCACAGATGGGTTGGGTCCCAGACTACTACGTAATTATGATACGAGGGGTCGTCTATACACCCTGCCTCGTAATAGTCCAAGTCGACTTCAGCCTTAGCCTCCCAGTATCACTCGCAACGAGTGCAGGGCGACGTGTGGACGTAGCTTCGATGACGATGACAGCGAACATGATGCCCCTGGGGTGGATCCGGACGGCATGGACGTTGACGCCACACAGACTCACTAAAGGCGTTGAAGATGCGACGACTTGCGCCTTCCGACGTGTCCTTACCTCACACATAGCTCGCCCACCAGCAGTGTAGCACTTGGACGGCCCGATCTAGCCCGGCTCGCCTTCTCTACCGAACAAAAATGCGTCTCCCTACGTCGCGAAGGATCAACAAGAAAGACATGCATCACCATTTCTAACGAAGACGTTTTTATGTAGTTCTTGGTTCATGCATCCGTTCGTTCAAGGAATAAGTCGCACGCAAAACATTTGCCACGGAACTTTGGGCCCGCAACTACCGAAATCCTGCCAAGGACCTGTAAAACGCCACTAGGGTTAGTGTTCTGTCATTGGCGTTATGAAAATGGGTTCGCCGTCCCTTATCCTTATCCTCCGCTTCCTCAACTGCTCCAGCTACCGCGGCGGGTTCAAAAACGCTTATCCTTTGTTCAACCTTGGATACGACCGATGATCATCGAACAAGCCACCTTATCTCAGGTTCCTTGTAGAAGAACGTGCTGATGCGGCGTGGACGATGACGATGACTCCATGCCCCACAATTATGGCAGCGTTATCGCCTGGAGCGCCACTGCCGCACTGGGTTTTCTCCACGTCATCTTCGTTTCAAAATGGTTACTCTTGTTGACCGACGGACTCAAGTGAGATTTAACTATCGTGCGCCCGTCATAGCTGACAGTGCACATGTATGTACGCAGGCAGTGTGGATCTGCTACCGAGCTCAGTTCGACGTGGCCCCGGTAAGGAGATGACGTGTGTACTCAGTCACGAGCCCGCACGTTCACACCAATAAGTTGTAGGACAAAAGTTCGACTTGCCGTATATCCGTTTGCGGATTCGATACCTAACCATGTCTACCAATGACGCAGACACGGAATCCGTATCCTCGTCAACAGCATCTCCGAGTCTCAGTGCGATCATTCATCCTTCGTTGACCTCTCTCATGCTCTCACACACGTTTTTGTTGCTTCTGATCCCTCTCTTCTTCTCATTGTTCTACTTTTCTCTCCCGCAGGCTCGCAGGAAGCCTATCTTCATCCTCAATGCAATAGCCATTGTGCTCGCTTTCGTGGTTGGTGTCTTGTGCGATGGAGTATCCGTGAGTCCCACCCGCACGAGAACGGCTGACTAAGTGAAGCCACACCCAGATTAGTTTCATATTAGATCCTCTGAATCCGTGGCCCGGCACGGTGCGTTGTTTACTGACGGTCCTATGGACGCTCATCTCATTCTTCTTACCCAGTTTGACCTTTCCATCGGATTCATTGCCATCTGGCAAGCTTTAGTTGTCGACACCACCTTGCTTGTTCGCGTCACCGCCGTCTATCCACTCGCGCAGCTCGGCCGGATGCACTTTTCCCTCCTCATTGCGATCCCGGTCCTCCTGAAGCTTGTTCGCATCACCAACCTCGTCATATTCACCAAAGTCTTGGTTGATGACATGAACGGACCCAACGCTGCTGTAACAGTAGAAGGCGCGTTATCCTCGACACCCTGCATCAAAATCGAGTGGGCCGCCCAGATGATAGACAACACGTGGGTGCTGAAGGATCTTTATCGCTGACCACTCTGAACCGTCTGATGACGTCGCTTGACCTGTAGGTACGCATCCGTTGCATTCCTCTGGCGATTGCACATCCAGGAGAGTGGTCAGATCGTGACGGGCTCCAGAGGTGATTGGTTTCCCCCTCTGACGTGCAACCGACGGATCACACGTTCTTTTCGGTATCTTAGTGACGTTGGCCCAGCGCGTGCGCACCCTCTTCAACATCGCGCTCGCCAACTTTGTCATACCGGCCATGTTCTCCATCGTCCAATTCGTCTGCGTCTACCGCAACGTCGACACTGTGATCCTGGACCAGATCATGCTCATGAACATGATGCTGGCCACCTTTGGCGTCGCTTTCGCCACCGTGTGGGCAGGCTGCGCCAACCGGGAAGAAGCGCGGATTCCGAGCTTGCACTCGAAACATAACAACACTATGAGCAGCTTGACGGCTTCGTCATTTCAGGGGACCCGGGTGCGCCGCGAACCCGTCATCGACTATGACGATCCCTGGTTCGGGTCACGGGGCGAGCTCTGGCGGTGAAAATCGCGTTTCTCAATATCTCACACTCACTACTACCGTTGTCAGACCTTCCTTTTCAAGTTATTCATGTACGTTCGTGACCCGACTGCGTTGCCGACATGTTCCATTACCTTGTTCATACGAAATGGATGTACTGCATGTTTGGGCTACAGCCTCCTCAGTCCGTTGCTTCCCCGCGCGATGACCGAGGTGACTCCGCGGTTGGCCAGCTGTCGACACCGTTACGTATATCAGTGTTGGTCTCCGACTTCCAAATCCGATCACTTTGACGAAAAAGGGCGGCGCAAAAAAAAAAATTCCACAATACAAAATAGATACAACTGCATGTTACATCTACTCCAAAGCCAAAAAAAAGCGGATATCATCAAAACGATCGCTCGAAAAACAAAAAGGGGGGTGGCATCGAACAACGAACAACGAACAAAAAAAACACAATCCTACATCGCAAGAAACGGAAGCGGCCTCGCCGTCGGATCGCAATACATCCTGTTCACCTGATGCAACACCTCCACCTCCAAACCCCTTATTCGCAAACACTTTTGAAACAACTTCTTGTCGATCGTGAATTGGACCCGGCTCGCGAGATGTTGGCCCGCAACCAGATCCTTGATCACCCCAGCAATAAGCCGCTGCTTGTGCACGTTGATCAGTGGCTCGAGTTGCATCGACGGCGGGAGCGGTATGAGAGAATCAAACACTTCGGGACGGCAGGGCGAGTCGAAGCTGACGGTTTGTGCATCGATGGAAACAGGTTCATTGGGCGCCGTTGGATCAATGAGGTCAGGGAGTTTGCTATACCGATAAAGCTGGGCGAGGTAGATACCTAGAACCCGCGGTCAGCTTTCCCAGTGCGACACAACCCCATCGACGCTCACCAATAAATGGTACACACGCAGGGGGCATACTCCCTTCAGTAGACCTGCTCCGCGACTGCGAGTCCGAGGTATTGCTGCTCATGATCGTCGACGCGTGCGAACGGACATCAATCGGCTTCGCATCCACCATGGCGGAGATCGCCTCCTGCATCGCCTTGAAATCATCCTCCGCGTTCACAAATTGCGACAACTTTTGAAAGATCTGCATCTCCCGCGGACTCACACGGCCCCAATGCCGGTGCATGACCTTGTTGACCCACTCGTTCCGCAATCCAGCAAGAACGGCCGCCAACGTATGAAAGTTGCTCAAGCTATACGATTTCTGTAAACCACCCAGGTCAGTACAACGTCCCCCCACACCGCAAACCACCCACGTACAAACGCAATCCGGATAAACTTGCCCACGAGCGTATGCCGATCGCTAGGCGGTGTCAACACGATCTCGGAGGCGACGAAATTGGCCATCAAGTTGAATCGACCCCGAACAGCAGCCAACGCGCTCGTCTTTTCGCTGTTTCGCGATTCCGCTTTCCATTGTGCACGCTCCTTGAGGTACTGAGCCCAGTCGAGCACGTTGACATCCTGACACGACATCCAGTCGTCCATGATGAGCTCCTCGGGTTTGATCCCCATAAACAACTCCCGATCGATCATGGAGAATTGTTGGGCCAACACGTCGGCTCTCACGTTCAACACCCAAGATCGATGCGATTTACGGCCCGTCGGGGATAGGACCTTTGTAGGCGAGGTGAGCACAGGTCCGGGACTCAGTGCAGGAGACGTTCCACCCATCGGAGACCCATGCGCCGTCGACGGTCGAGAAACCACCCGACTCTGTAAAATCTCCTTGGGAACCGCGTCTTCCAGCGCAGGCTTCGTATCCGTCCCTCTCATCGGCGAACCAAGTCCGGACGGCGCCACCGCATCCACCGGCGTCAAAGGAAACCCAAACGACGAGCCCGACGCAGGCGCAGAGCTGAAATAATCCTCCGATTCCGAGGCCACCGTGACCTTGATCTGGGACGGCGTCGCAGGCAACGAGTCCCGGCTCACCGAGCTTCGCCTCACGGACCCCGTCTCATGCTGATCAATGTCATATGCATCATCTTCCTCTTCTTCCTCTTCCCCATCAAAGAACCGTGGATGCTCGTCGCCAAAATCACCCGCCGCCATGCGCTCTTGAATCGTCCGCACCCATCCGTCAACCTTGAGCGCCTTTTCCTTTCGTCTCTGAGGATTGATCTGTCCCTCGAGACGTCTCAGTGCATCGTCCACACCACCGTCTTCCCCGTCATTGCTAAGCGAATCAACGATCGCATTCACCTGCCACTGTTGAATCCCATTCCCAAGGCCTCCAGCCCCAAACGACACCGCCGAGTTCTCAGACGCGACCGAATCCCGCGACCGTATCCCCATCGACGACACGCTCTCGCCCGACCTCCGAATGAATTCGAAATCCCGACGTAAAGGAAGCTTGCGTGGCACCTTCCTCAACCCAGGCGGCGAAGGCACGCCCATATTCTCCCCATGCAACTCCGAAGACGTATCCGACAAATCCAGGTCGTCAATCGACACCACATCAAACCGCCACGGCGGTTGTGCCTGCACCTGCGCCACCAATGGGTTCAGTCTTGACTGCGAAGACAGGATCGAGCCAAACGATTCGGTAGAGTGCGTCCGCGTAGACAACATCGCCCTCGAGACCGCGGATACGCCAGACGTGTACGATACCCGTGCCTGACTCATCGTCGCTGTGTCGGTGTGTTCTTCCTCTTCTTCGGTCACCTCGGACACGGACCGCAAGTGATGTAGAGTGGAACTCGTACTCGGGATCTTGCCTTCCCCCGTTTGCGAAGCGACGCCCATCGTTGGATTCGTCTCAGATTCCGCACTGACAGCAAGCGACGTCACAGGAGACGGCGGTTCGATCATCTTCAAATATTGCTCCACGCCACCACGGACACCCAACAAATCCCCGCTCAGCTCGAGGTCAAACGCTGACACATTCGCGGGAATGGCAATCCCCGTGTCCACCGTCTGTCTCGAATTCAACACACGTCTCCACCGTCCTAGACGTCCGATCGTCTTGACGAACACACGAGAGAGCGCACGCTGAGGGAAAGTGATAGGTGGCGGAGACTGGGTCAAAATAGGCGCTGCGCCTGGGGCAACCGAAATACTAGCCCGGCTCTGTTGGAGAATATTCCGCTGGAGAGGTTGTTGGAGAATGGCAGTCGATGCGGACGCAATCGCACTTGCCCTGGGAGGCGACGCTACACCACCCGACGACCCAAACGCAAACGCACTCCCTGATTCCTCACCACTCCCAAGGAACACCGACACACGTTCCTCTGGCGCAAAATCGAGGTCCACGTCCGAGTCGTCTTGATCTTTCGAAATCGCCTCTGCAAATTTCTCCCCAAGAACATGTGTCGGTCGCGGCTTGGTCGAAATACTATGACGTGCAGAGGACGTCCCATAACGACGGCGCGTATGCGCCTCCTTACAGTCCTTGACGACCTTGATCAACTTGCGCACAATGCTCTGCGACCCCACCAGCTCAGCATCGATCATGCAAGCGAGCGCGCCAAACTCACCAACCCGTCCTGGTGTTGCTTCAACACCGGATCCTTGACCAACGTATTCAACCAACTCGCCAACAACAACCTCAACTCCCGATTGGGCAAGAAATCCATCACGAAGAACGTCAACAACCAATACCGAATCGCGCCAAACGTTCGGACCCTCACGATCTTCCTCGCCAAATCATCCTCTTTCGTCGCATGTCCACTCAAACTCCAATGGAATCGACAAATGAGCAAATGACACAGATCGACGGCAGAGATGTATGTACGATAGGTGAGGAAGAAGTTGAGCAGTTCGTCGTAATTGAAATCAGAGGTCAATTGGGCAATCCAACGTTCAATGGTGGCAGCTAAAAGAACGCGACGGCTGTTCGTGTTGGCATTCGGATCGTCCGTCGAGATACGCAGGCGAGGGATGTCGACAGAGAGTTTGCCACGGCGGGAGCTCGTCGGAGAGGATACACCAGTACGACTGCCTTGAGAAAGCGAGAGTTCATCCGTGTCCACGTCGGAATTCGACAGCATCTCTCCCCAGAGGACAAACCGAGGATCGTCGCGTGGGGCTGCACCGTCATCTGCACGCAGTGACATCTTGATCGTCGTCTCCCCCGCAGAATTGGGGAATAAACGATCCAAAAGAGGAAGACCACGATACGTTTGCAGCACATCGAATACCTCGGGGGAGTACCGCGAGTGCATGCTCGTCTCCGGGAGTGGCGCAAGCGCAGGATCAGACGGTGGAATATCAGAGTCGTCACCAAAAGGAGAGACGGCAGCAAGACGAGGCGGTGGGGATGGCGAGTCTGCATGTTCGAACTCGGGTGCGAAATCAGCATCCCGAGGCGATATCGGACCACTCCCAACGCATCGCATCATGTCGTCCGCACGCGCAGTGAGGCCAGACTCGAAAGACTGCATTTCGCGGAGAGCACGAGGCAGGGGAAGGAACATTGATTCATCGCGTGGCGTGGGCGAGTCGAAAGTAACGCCTGGACCAAACGGATATGGGACATAACTGCCCACAGAAGATCCAGACACAGAAGGCGAAGGGGGCACAGAACCACTAGGCCACTGCATCGTCTCGCTAAAGATGTCGCCGCAAGGCTTGGGTTGATCCACGGGGAGAACCTCCGGGGAGAGCGAACGGGGCATATCCGCGCCCGTCACGCTGTGCGAATGAGTACGGCCCGTGGGTGTAGGCTGCCTCGAGGGGGACTCGGAAGAAGACATACCGACCGCAACACCAAACATGTCCGGAATAGATTTCGTGCGTCTGAGGAATTTCCGCGCCGTACCCACGTCCTGGGTGGATGTCAACAACTTGGGAGGGGCCACACTGGACTTGAGCTTGTTCTGCGTGAGGATGTTATGTACGCTCATACGCGAGCGACCCGTAAACGAACGGCCATGGGCCTGGGACATGTCGACAGAAGTCGATACCTTTTGAGCCTTCGACTCTGCTTCTACAGCTGGCGCGACCGCATCACGGTGTCTAGACCAGTCGTCACAAACCAGTCCATTCAAAAGAACAAGGATAGCACTGACCCAACACGATACATTGGTTTCCCGTGCTGGTTCACAAACGCAGTGATCGCATACGGAGAACGAATGTCTTTACCAACACCGAGATACTGATCATACCGTCTTTTGAGCTCCCTCGCAGCGGGGCCCGACGAGGTTTCGACAAAACTTCCGTCGGCTGAGAGGACCCCATGTATCAGCGAAAGCGAGAAGGAGAATCCGGAACAGTGGCTCCGGTACGCGACGAAGAAGAACAAGAATGGAGAATGCATCGCTACTTACGCGCAATGGAAATGTCCGCCGTGGCCACTTCGGGCGGGAGGGAGCTCCAGTCATCTTCAGCCGAGAGGATTGTATGCGAAAACACAACCGAGGATTGTGACTTGTTGAGGGAGGGTGTCGGTATGGGGAGGATGAGATGGGGAGGGGTGTCGGAAAGCGGAAGCGACGGAGGTCTCGATGCCGAAGATGTTGATTGCGTTATTGTTTCTGATGGCTCCATTATTGTTTCGGTAGTAGACTGATCTAGGGGTGATGATGATGCTGGTGATGCTGTCGGTGGTAATACAGTGGCGTCAGGGCCCAAGGAAAGGACGGGCGTGGACGGCGAAGAGGGGTCGTCGTGATCCGTGGACATCTCTGAGAACGTGCGATGAGTTTGATGAGGAATTCCAAGGTTGAAGCAAAATCATGCAGGTGAGGGAAAAACGAGAGCAGATGGGGGTCAAACAGCGGGCGAAACGACGTGTCGAAAATGTTGCTTCGCCCCTGGACGAAGAACAGGGACTGGGACTCGGAAATCAAATGCAAAAGTTCGTAAAATGCCTGGTGAAGGCGTCGGTGTCGTCAGAGCTGCGCGAGTCCGCCGAAGAATGGGGGAGTGAGAACGAAACAAGGGTCGTCGTCGTCGTGTACGTCGTTGGCGGCGTTGGATGAGACGGCGACGCCGTACGCGAAATGAGAACAAAAGATAGGATTCAGCCACGTGATCTTACTCCTCACGTGACCCCTGACTATCTCGTAGGTGCCCTCTCGACGCAAGCGGCACAAGGACATGTCCATCGTCACGATACGCGTACGTCCCTTCACCACACCATCCGCGAAAAAAGCCTGACCGCGCCGCAGAACGTCGAGTTTCTCAACAACCCCGCGCGCTTCCTTGACCCCTACAAATTCCGCGTCACCTTCGAGTGCATCGCACCGCTCAAGGACGGTAAAACGCCACCCCTCATACCGCCACGTTCACGCGCTGACACCGCACCAGACCTCGAATGGCGACTCATCTACGTCGCGTCGCCCGGGAACGAAGAGCTCGATCAGGAACTGGACGACTGTCTCGTGGGACCCGTCCCCGTCGGCGTCAACTCGTTTGACTTTGAGGGCGTCCCACCCGACCCTTCCAAAATACCTCCCGAGGACGTCCTCGGTGTCGCTGCACTCATACTCACCGGCTCGTACAAGGATCAGGAATTCGTCCGCGTAGGATATTACCAGAACACCGAATATGACAACGAGGAGATGAAGGAGACCCCGCCGCAGAAGATCATGTTTGAAAGGCTGGTGAGGGATATGAACACCAAACCACGCGTGACGCGCTTTCAGATAAAATGGTCGGGCATGTCCTTGTTTTCCTTTGCGGGTGTGCTGATGGTCCACTAGGGACGTGTCCCCATCCTCACAGGGCGTTTCTGCCGCTGGTGCCGCCGCGTCCGCTGCAGTACCTTCGGCAGACGACCTGGATGGTCCAGACGAAGACGCCGACATGCATCCACCCCAAAAATCAAACGGCATTCCATAGCCACGTTCCATTATTGTAGCCTTGGTCGCTGATCTGCTCATGATAACCCGCATACCACTGTCTCAATATTGTATCACCCGAAAAGACATCTCGACATTTGGGTTACAGATGATTGATATACTTCTAAGCTTACACCTATGCAAGCGGCTTGCTCCTATACAATAGCACATATGCCGACGAGTCTTCACCCCCACCGTCGATTGTCGACAACTTTTCCTTTGGGAATATAGACACCTTGTCGTCATCAAATTTGTACCAATCTTCGTCGCCCTCGTCAAACAGCTTCTCGGGCGCCGACGCTTGCCCAGATGTGGTCGCGATGGACGGCTGGGGCCCATGGAATACACTCTTCTTCACGAATCCAATGTAATGGCCGGAATCAGCTTGCGCACCCTTGTGTGTCACGATGGCTGAGCATCGTCAGTATCCATCCGCCTCGTGCTGGATGCAAAGGGGCACTCACCGACGAGTTCATACAACCCCGTCACACTACATCCGAAATCTGTCTTCAACTCCGGGTCAACAAGTGCCTCGAGTTCGCTCAGCTCCCTAGCACGATACACGCTCTCATCTTCCAAATCGACGGTTGTCGAGGGAGCTGATGGCTCGTCGACGTTCATGGTAGATTCTGCAGCGGGCGGTGGGGGGGCAGGTGCATTCTTGGTCCGCTTTCGCACTTTCCTCCTCTCAGACCGTTCCTTTTCGATTTCTTTGAGGCGCCGAGAAACAGGAACCAGCTTGTCGTTTAGCTCCGGGGTGACGATATCCAGTGCATCGAATTCGGACGCGAATTTAACTTTACGCTGCGGACGGAAAATTTAGTCAGATTGGGGGTCTGATGGACGCGCCACTGACCATGATTTTGGCCTTCTTCCCAATGTCACGACGCCATGCGAAACGAACCATGTGCACCGTGAGGTAACTTGGGAGCCGGGACAAGCGCGATGTCTGGCTGTAACTAGCTTCACGACCCAAAGAGGGGGAGTTCTTTGTAAGCTTGGAATTTAAAGCCTGCGACCGTGGATCAGACCCGAACGGCGGTCACTGCCGGGAAAGACTCACGTCCATGATGCCTGTATGCATATAGTTGGTCGAGACGGTGATGTTACACTCGATCTTGAGCACGCGTTCGACTGTGACGGTCGACGGTTCTTCGGGGGCTTCATCACATTTGAGCCTGGAGTTGCGATCAAAGTCAGTGTATACATAAGTGAGAGACGACTTACTCTCGACGCATCTCGCCCACCAAGAACTGGTCAACAAATTTTTTACCTGCAACAGAAGCACCGGATGGATCAAGTCCTGGAACGTCCTTGAGTGCATTGGTCATCTGAGTCCAACATTCTTCCGCGTCTAGGACGGACATTAACAAGGGACGATCAACCCCGCGGAGACAGTACCTTGTTGGGCATAGCCCATCATCGGACCAGACTTTCCCCTGTCAAGCTCGTTGAACTGGGGTACAGCGTGCCTGAGAACAGTCAAAAATGTATTGGGAATAACACTATCGGTGGTGCGTGACATGTTCGAATACAGGTCGCGCAGAGCTCTGGGGAGGACATCCAAGGGAGACGATCTGTAAATAGACGTTGGACAGAGGACGGAAGAGTGATGGTGAGAAACGTGCGTGTTCAGGGCGATCCGCAGTTCTGGTATTGCTCGCATGGCTTGCACCGTGGAATTCATGTAACATGTGTTCCCAAGACTAGCGGGGCGTTATCATCGGCGAGCCTCGAGACGATCCACGCTTACTTTTTGAGGCCGACGGGGAGGGCGAGCTATAAAGGGATCAGGAATCGTTACTGTAGACAACGGCGTGCATTACCGCTTCTGCCATCTCTGCATCGTCCATATCTGGTGCATACACAGAGTGATTAGATGAACGCGCACGAGCCGAGTATCACTTGATCTCACCCTCGAGGAACACAATGGGTTTCTCCGGGGGCTTTGGCAGCTCGCCCGCAGCACCGATTACGGTGAACGTTTGGCCCTAGATGAAGAGGCCGTGAGGAAGACGAAGACGCGTGAGCGTCCGTGACCGACCACTTTTGGTGCGACCTTTTTCCAGTCGGTATCGTCCTGCACACAGAGCAGCATCGCATCAGACCCATTGTAGGCGCAGACGGGAGAGGGAGGCACCTTGAGCATGCCGCCCTTGATCATGACCTTCATTCTGTCTGGGGGTACGCCTGTGAGCTGGTAGACGGCAGCCTTGAACGCTGCGGGTGGAAGATCGGGGTCGAGCTCGACGTCGAAGGACTTTCCTGCATGCTTGATATGGACTGCCAACGGGGCCATGACTGCGCTGGACAAAGGACGCTCGGTGGGGACGCATTATGTAATGAAAGGGGGCTTCGCGTCAAACACGTTTGCAGCTGCGCGGGTCTGCACCGACGACCACCATGACGATCTAGTAAGTCCCATCTCGACACCAGCGCCGCCCTTCTGACCGCCCCCCGACAGCTACTCACTCACGTTTATGCTCCTCGCAGCAGAGGTGTGTCCAGTACTCTTGTCGTCAAATCCGCACCCTGATCCCTGCAGATGGTCACCTTTTGCATTCTTGTGTTCCCCCTTCCATATGCGATTCGCAAAGGGCTCTTTCGTTTCCTCTCCGAGAGTCCCATCATCGCCAAAGTCGCCTATGGTCTCAAGATATCATTCATGTACGCTCCGTGTTCTTGCTTGCGTCACCCACTCAATCTGTTTATTCAGCTTCGTCGGTGTTCTCTTTGCGGATGCCCTCCAGCGCATGTTCCGCGTTACCGCCGAGTTTGAATCAGCCCGCGCGGACCATACCGTCCATGATGCCCGCACTGAATCCACCATCGCCGCGCGCAAGTTCTAGTGAGTACCGCTGTGCCCGGTTGATGCGCTTCCTTACGCCTCCCGCAGTGCCCAGCGGAACATGTATCTCACAGGCTTTTGTTTGTTCCTCTCCCTTGTCTTGACACGCACGTTCTCGATCGTGCTCGACCTCATCCAGACGCAGGAAGACTATGCCAAGTTGAAAAAGGCGGCGAGTATTCTAGTCGATATCCTTTGAGCGTGTTTGAGAATGTGACTTTCTAGATGGCAACCGCCTCCAAGAGCAATGGCGTGTCCGGTGACCAAGCAAAGCAGATCGAGGAACTGCGGAAGAAGTTGGCAGACAGCGAGGCCAAGAACCGTGACCTCGGTTCGTGTATATGCTCTCTCACCCCACCATCCGCTCATGATCGCCACAGAGATTTTGAAGAAGCAGGCCGCACAAAATGCAGATGAATATAACCGTCTCGCCACAAAGTACAACGAGGCGACTGGCCAGACGTCTAACAAGAAGACA
>JBBPUP010000573.1:0-16097 GCA_038094735.1 Exsudoporus floridanus
TCTCCAGCATACTTAACTCTGCTGGAGTCACCATGGAGAAGATCTACTCAAAGGTCTCTGAGATTGAGGGAAGCCTCCATCAAATCAAATCCATCAAGATGGGTCTGCAAGTTCCTTACAGCAGAAACGCTTCTTGCCATGACTCCAATGCTATGGATGTGGATCGTCTTACCATCTCTTCCACAGAATGTGCAAAGCGCTATAAGGAAGGTTATTGCTTTGTCTGCAATAAGGAGGATTGCTTCACTCATAACCATCCTGGTTATAGCAGCTCTCACAAGACTAAAGGCCAATTCCCCACTCCATAAACAATCCACTCCACCACCATCTCTTCCACTCAGACCCCTTCTGAGGCAGCCCTTGACAACTTTTTGGAGACAGTCACTCCTCAGAACCATGATCAAATGCTTCGTGCCTATACCATGACACTGAACAACAAGGTCGCTGAAGACAGGCTCCCTCTGGCCAAAGAAGAAAGACCTTTCATCAGCTGGAGTGAGGACATGAATGCCCTCACTGCTGACGAGTTCCCCTCCACATTTCTCTCTATTCCATCTTTTTAAATGGGAGGAATGATCCAATATTGTTGCCTTCCTTGGTTACCATCACTTCTGTATTTATTTCTAGATTGAGATGTAATGCTATTTGTTTACCAATCTCAATCTGGAAAAGGAGCAGGGAAATCATTGGAACAGGTTTGATTGATTGCAGAGCCACGGAATGTTTCATCACAAAGGCAGTGGTATTAAGGATGAAATTGTCAGTATTCAACCTAGATACACCACATCAGGCATATAATGTGGATGGAATAGAAAGCAGGTCAGGACTTATTATCCAGAAAACTAACATCATTTTAGATTATGGAGGCATTGAGAAACAATGAGACCTCCTAATCCTCAATTGCAGCAAGGATGAGATTATCCTAGAAATGTCATGGTTCTGGGTAATCAACCCAGAGATTAACTGGACTGAAGGATGAGTAACAATAGTACCATCCAAATACAAGTGGATCCAGGCTGATGCCCCTGGGATCCTATAACAAAGGTACCTGTTGCATTTTCTTGACTATGATGACAGGAACAATATCAAAGATGATCTATTCAAGAAGTTCACATCATGGTCCTCCATAGAGCAGTTCTGCTTCATGCAGATCTATGGAAAGGGACCAGAACACTGGGTCAGGAAGACCACCATTTCAACAACTTTGGTGCAACAAGCAGAAAAGGCCACTATCACACTACTAATAGCATTTGAGGAATTTGCCAGTGTCTTCACAGAGAAGACAAATTCCTCTCTGCCCCCATCTAGGTCATATGATCACATGATTGAATTGAATGACTTCTTTATACCCAAGTGTGCCAAGATATATCCCTTAAGCCCTCCTGAACAGGAGGCATATAAAGAGTTCATTGAGGAACACCTCAAGTCAAGCAAGATCTCCCTCTTGAAATTTCCACAAGCTTCCCCTTTCTTCTTTGTGAAGAAAAAGGATGGGAAGCTCTGCCCCTGCCAAGACTACTGATACTTTAATGAATATACCATCAAGAACGCCTACCCCCTACCGCTTATCTCTGATCTCATAGATAAGCTCAAGGGATCATCGATCTTTACCAAGTTCAACGTACAGTAGGGTTACAATAATGTTCAGATCAAGAAGGAAGACCAGTGAAAGGCAGCCTTCATCACCCTCCAAGGGCTCTTCAAGCCAAACATCATATTCTTTGAAATGTGCAACTCCCCTGCAACATTCCAAGCTTTCATGGACAATCTCTTTGCTGACTACATTGCTGAGGGGTGGCTTATTATCTACATGGACAACCTCCTCATTCACTCCTCCAATCAAGCCATATACAACAAACAAACCCAGAAGGTTCTGCAACAGTTTGCAAAATAGAAAATATACCTCAAGCTAGAAAAGTGCATCTTCTCCACTCCTGAAGTCAACTACCTTGGAATGGTAGTTGGAAAGGGTGGGGTTCACATGGACCTGGTCAAGCTAGACACCATCAAACAATGGAAGACCCCTAAGGGAGTGAAACCTGTTTGCTCCTTCTTCAAATTCTGCAACTTCTATGGGAAGTTCATACTATCTTTCTTGGACATTGCCCAACCTCTCCTGGATCTCATCAAATCTTCCACACTATGGACCTGGGGACCTGCCCAAGAAAAATTGTTTTGCACTCTTCAGGCAGCTTTTACCAAAGAGCCTGTCCTTGTTATGATTTCCTTGCATTAGTTTCTTTTCTATGACTATCTCTTTTTCACATTATTACTTACTTGTTTACTGTTACCACCAGCATTGTCAGGCTGCGCACGGTGGTACTTCTCTTTTATTATCTCACGTCTGCCCTTATGCTTCTTCTTACGACTATTCTTTCTCATGGTCAATGAGTATATAAATCTAGCCAACTCCTGCATCTGATCCTCATGCTAGTATTACTCGAATCATCATCTTCTCTTGTGTGCTAGCACCACCCCTTGGATCTCTATAAGTCTTCATTCTACTTTGAGTAAACACTAGACTTCCTTGACCATGAATCCCTCTAGAGTCCCTAGAGGTAGCGTCCTTCATCAGAGAGTCTCTCTGAACCCTTGAACCAAAGAATCCTTGAACACTTGAGTCTGTGATAGTCTCCTTTAGGGCCTATCATAACAAAAGACTAGTGTACCCTTGACTGAGACTACTGTTGAAGTAGATCTCCACCATTTCTCAAAGACCCCCCTCAGACCCTCATTGAAGCTTACATGGCCTCACTGATACCCACGACTCTTCTCCTGCCCCCTCTCCTCCATCCAAAGAGGACTTTCTTGACCCAGACATTTCCATCCAGAACATCAACGACCCTGATCCTGCCCTAGACCTCTCATATCAGCTATCTGCTGCCCTTGCTCTTCCTCATACCCCCACTTCTCCTTCTCATACCATCTTTGTAACCCCACCACCACCACCTTCCATTACCATGTCAACTATGAAACCCACCAAACTTTGACTAGGAACCTCCAAACACTTCGACAGGTCATTCAATAAATCCCATTCATGAATGAACACTGTACAGTTCTACCTTGTCATCAACAAAGCTATTTATAACACAGATGAGAAGAAAATCACATTTGCCCTATCCTACATGACCAAAGGGTCAGCCCTTACATGGGCTACCATATTCCGCACCAATTGTATCTCTGGAACCACAATTTCATTCAGCTCTTTCACCAACTTCGTCACCACATTTGAAATCTCATTTAAACAGCGAAATGTAATCAGAACTGCTGTAGTCTGGCTAATCACCACCAGAATGACAAAGAAGTGAGATGGAACATACTCCCCTTACCTCACTGAATATATATCAACGTTTCAAAACAACGTCGCCCTTGCCACTATCACCGATCACAACATCCTGATAGGATACTTCTCTACTGGAATTCCCCCACCACTCATGAAACGAATCATGTCCATGGACACAGTTTCATCCAAGGTAGAAGAATGGTACTCCAAAGCGATCCACTTCCAAATCCAGTGGGAATGAGCAGAAGAAATTGCTCAAAGGAATAGACAACCTACCAAGGGGGCATACCACTCCTTCTCACAATCCACTTCCATGAAAACACGTGATCCCAATGCAATGGACATGGATGTGATCAAAGTCTCCAAACTTACATCAGAGGAAAGAAAACACTACATTGAGAAAGGACTTTGTTTCCATTGTCAAAAAGCAGGACATCTTAGTACTGCCTGTCCCTCATTTCCATCCCAAACCAAGAAGGTACAACAAGTAAAACAAGATGAAGAAATTAAGGAACAACTCCCCTCTCTATGGGAGATAGATGATGATAACGAGGAAGTAGTCAGACAGATTACCTTCTCAACAGATTTTTGAAGCAGGAAGACTCTTCGATGCAATCTTCCCTCTCTCATAGCAAATGTGTAACTGTAACAGCTTGGAACAAATCTATGTGAATTCCTTTGCAAGTTATAGTCCCATTGCACACTATGAAAGTCATCAACACCCATGCTTTTATCGACAGTGGAGCAGATATTTCCTGCCTAGATTATCACTTCACTCTGAAACATCACCTTCCCTTGACCAAACTTTGCACCTCCATCCTTATCCAGAATGCCAACTTGTCAGAAAACAAATGAGGATCCATCCGACATACCTGTTGGCTTTTCCTTAATATTGAAGGAATCGCTCACAAAGTCCTCTTCTACATCATGGCATGCAGAAAAGAAAACCTTATCCTTGGACTCCCATGGCTATGAACTGTTAATCCGACAATAGACTGGCATACAAAAACCATCACAATCTCCAAATCCACTGACCTGTCTAAACTCCTTTATGAACTCCACTCCCAGAATGACAAACGACACAACCAGACTCTTCCTCGACTCCCTCTACCTCCTTGCCAGGAAACCATGGTTCACTAAATAATGGACCATCATCTCTTCTTGTACCTTCACTGTGAAAGTGAAAACCAATTCATGAAACGGGCCCTAGATAACCATGCCATCTTCCATCTTCTCAGATGCGGCAATTGATTCATTCCAAACTACTCTCCCATCATCACAAAACTCACCACAGCCACAGAACTAGCAGCTGCCATGGAGAAGACCAAACTAAAGACCATCCTACCTTCTGAATATGAACAATTCACCCCTGTCTTTTCTAAAGAAGCCACTGCATCCCTACCCCCTTCTTGACTGTATGATCATAAGATCAACCTTGACAACACTTTCACACCGAAGATCAGGAAATTATATCCATTATTCCCTGACAAACAACAAGCCATGGAAACATTCATCAACAAACACCTAGCCTCTGGGAAGATTCGCTCCTCTAATTCACCCCAGCCTCCCCATTTTTCTTTGTTAAGAAAAAGGATGGAGGACTACATCCTTGCCAGGATTACCACTATGTGAACAAACACACAATTCGTGATGCCTATCCCCTTCCTCTCATCTCTAACCTCATCGACAAGCTTCAAGGAGCTAAGATTTTCACCAAATTCAATGTTCGTTGGGGATATAATAATGTTTGCATCAAGGATGGGCACCAATGGAAAGCTGCCTTTGTCACCCACCGGGGACTCTTTGAACCTACTGTGATGTTCTTCGGCCTTTGTAATTCCCCAGCAACCTTCCAAAGATTCATGAATGACTCGATTTGAGACATGATAGCAGAAGGTTGGCTAGTGATCTACATGAATGATCTCCTCATCTTCTCCCCTGATGAAGCCACTTATACTGAGCAAACAAAACATGTCCTTCAGCATATGATGGATCTCCATCTCCATCTCAAACTAGAAAAATGTACTTTTGCTGCTACAGAAGTCGAATATCTCAGTATGATCGTCTGTTCCAGACAACTTGCCATGGACCCAGTAAAACTGGATCAGATTGCTAATTGGCCAACTCCAACTAAGGTTAAAGATGTCCACTCCTTCCTTGGTTTTGCCAACTTTTACAGACATTTCATCTCTAATTACTCCAATGTCACTGCCCCCTCATCAACCTCACCAAGAAGAATGCCCCTTGGATCTGGAGTGATGTCCACTCTAATGCATTCCAACACCTGAAAACTCTTTTTCTTGCAAAACCCATCCTCCAACTTCCTGATCCCTCTTGCCCTTTCACCCTTGCTGCCAATGCCTCAAAACATGCCTTGGATGCAATTCTCCTCCAATTGGATGCCAATGGTGACTGGCACCCTTGTTCTTATCTGTCACAATCCTTCTCACTGGCTGAATGGAACTATGATATCTATGATCAAGAACTTCTTGCTATCATTCAAGCTCTCAAAACTTGGCACCACTATCTCCACGGCTCCCCTTTCCCTGCCCAAGTTTTTATTGATCATAAAAATTTTACTTTCTTCCATTCCCTCCAACATCTTAACCATCGCCAGGCTTGCTGGCTCTTGGACCTTGCAGACTTGGACCTTCAACTTACTCATGTTCCTGGTTTCCACCTTGTGGATCCTAATGTCTTATCCTGCCAACCTGATCTCCTTTCTTCATCTGACCTGGATAATGAGGGTATCACTCTCCTTTCTTCTTTTCTCTTTGTCCATGTCATCAACTCCACCCTATCCTCCCACATTGCCTCTTCTTCCACCTCCAATCCCCTTGTCCTCCAAGCCCTCCAATCTATGGATGGATCCATTTCCCCTGCCTTTCATTTCCACCTTTTGGATTGGCAACACATCAATGGTGTCCTCACCTACAAAGGTCAAGTTTATGTTTCCTCCGACGGCGACCTCCATCAAGCTATCCTTCAACATTGTCATGACCACGCTACCATGGGCCACCCTGGCTTTTTGAAAACTTGTCAGCTGGTTGCTGTGGAATTCTGGTGGCCAGGCCTCACTTTCTTCATCTGCACTTATATTGCTGGCTGCGCCTCCTGCCAACAGCATAAGACTAACACACACCCCTCCCATCCCCTGGCTGCTCCTATTCCCTCCTCATCTACCCTTCCCTTCTGCCAAATTTTCTGTGACCTTATCACTGACCTCCCTACCTCCTCTGGCTTTGATTCCCTCTTGGTTATGGTGGATCACAGCCTTAGTAAGGGGGTAATTCTCTGCCCCACCAAGAAAACTGTCACAGCTGAGGGAATTGCCTTCCTATTCTTTTATAAAGTCTTCCTCCACTTCGGACTATATATGAAGATCATCTCCGATCGCGGACCACAATTTGCTTCTAAATTTGCTAAAGAACTAGGGCAAATACTCCAATACAATGTCTTCCTTTCTACTACGTATCAACCACAAACTGATGGGGAAACAGAACATGTAAATCAAGAAATTGAAACTTATCTCTGCATATTTTGTGGAAATTGACCAACCACCTGGACAGAGTCTATCACCCACACCAAATTCACCCATAACCACCAACCCCACTCTGTAACTGGAAAATCTCCTTTCTTCCTCATGATGGGATATGAATCCATCACTCTTCCCACTGTCCTTCCTTCTACCTTGATTCCAGCCATTGAACTTCATTTCAAAGAACTAATGGTGGCTAGGGATGAAGCCTTAGCTGCCCACGAATTGGCCCACCAAGTAATGGCAGCTCATATATGCAAACCATTTACCTCATTCAAGAAGGGAGACAAAGTCTGATTAGAAGCTTGTAACTTTAAATGACAAGCTGACAATCCAAAATTTGCCCCAAAAAGAGAAGGACCATTCCCCATAGTCAAGGTCCTATCTCCTATTATATATGAACTCAAAATTCCAAAGATGTGGAAAATTCATCTGGTGTTCCACACTTTTTTTTTATTGTCCTATAGTGAAAACCTTGTCCACAGTCCAAATTTCCCACATTCACCTCCTAACTTTATCACAGGAGAGGAAGAATATGAAATAGAAAAAATCCTATGCCACCGCGGACCTCTTTCTAACCACTATTTCCTAATCAGATGGAAAGGATTCTCCACCGAAGACAATTCCTGGAAACCAGAGTGGAATCTTAAACATTTGAAGACAAGAGTATAAAAGAATATACCCCACTGTCTTCCACCTTTAATCTTCTCTTCTCCCTTCTTTCACCATGACTGTTCAATATTCTGATCCTGTTTTCCCTTCTCTCAATGATACCATTTCTTCTTGCTCTATATCTTCTCCCTCTTCTTTCGAACCCTCTTCCATATCTATCATCAAACCTATCACATGTCCTCCCACTCCTCACCCCAATACCATCCTAACCCCATCTGCTGACGATGACCTTCCTTCCACATTCCTTGCATCCACACCTTCCAATGACCTTCATCCTGGAGTTCTATCTGTCAATATCCCCATCTACACTTATTGCCTATGTGATCTTCCTACCTAGCTTGACTTAGATCTTATAATGGACTGTCTCAGAGACTCCCATCTTGCTTCCACTCTTGATGCGCATATGGATATCAGTTTATCACTCTATGCTCTCTATAAAATCTTCCTGCAGGTTGAACACCTTGATGCTTTATATACTCTCAGCACCTCTATTGCACAAATTAACCTCTGGGCCACCATGGTGCACAGTATCAAGGACAACCTAGAAGGAGAGATCCTTCTTGCACTCCAACAGCTTGGCATAACAGAATTCATAGCCAATGTGGAGCAGTATTTATGGCAAATTGCCCCAAATGTGATTTGTGAACCTGTCACTCCTTTAGCCTCCTCCTTCTCCCTTGACCCTGAAAAACAATAGCTCATTGAAGCAATGGAAGCGAATTGGAGAGGGCACGATGGCATACTTTCCCTTACCCCCTCTCACCCCCATTATCATGACACATGTTTCACATGCCGACGACTTAGACATGTCCGCATCAACTGCCATTATTATCAATGTCTGAGTTGTCTGGAATGGATCCTGAACCATACTCAAGGACGTTGCCCTCACAATAGACATAACCATCCTTATCGAACATCTGCCACCTCCACTACATCTTCTCATTCACCACCCTCTCCTATGTTGCTACCTATTCCACATTGTTGAGGAGGAGGTTCTCTTCATTGCCAAACTGCTCGCATCCATTGTCCCTCTGTCCACCATCATATCACTCCATCACCCATGATAACAATCATGGTTTAGATCTCGCCTGGGATAAGGGAGCATATGCTAATGTTAGCAGATTCCCCAGGCCAGGATATGGAGAATTCAACTAAATACCTCACTGGAAGTTTGAGGTTAGTCAGGGGGTAATGTTATAATTTCCTTGCATTAGTCTCTTTTCTATGACTATCTCTTTTTCACATTGTTACTTACTTGTTTACCATTACCACCAGCATTGTTAGGCTGTGCATGGTGGTACTTCTCTTTTATTATCTCATGTCTGCCCTTATGCTTCTTTTTATGACTATTTTTTCTCATGGTCTATGAGTATATAAACCTAGCCAACTCCTGTATCTGATCCTCATGCTAGTCTTATTTGAATCATCATCTTCTTTTGTATGCTAGCACCACCCCTTGGATCTCTATAAGCCCTCATTCTACTTTGAGTGAATGCTAGACTCCCTTGACCATGAATCCCTCTAGAGTCCCTAGAGATAGTGTCCTTTGTCAGAGAGTCCCTCTGAACCCTTGAACCAAAGAACCCTTGAATGCTCGAGTTTGTAATAGTCCCCTTTAGGGCCTATCATAACAGTCCTTGCCTTCCTGGACACTATGAAGCCCTTCACCCTCATGATAGATGCCTCACTGACTGCCTCAGGAGTGGTGCTCATGTAGTCAAACATAAACAGAGACTTCCAAACCTGCAGATATTTATTCCAGTCATTTTCCCTTGCTGAACAAAATTATGACATTTTCAATTGGAAACTTCTGGCCATTATCTGAGGACTCAGAGAATGGAGGCAGTATCTCCTAGGATCCCTCTATGCAGTGACAGTTCTCAAGGATCACAAGAACCTCACATACTTCAAGGAACCATGCAAGCTGTCCCATTGACAGGCTCAGTGGTTATTGTTTTTACAGGACTTTGACATGGTTTACAAAGCCCTCCCTGGTATACAAATGGCCCCTGTGGACGCACTTTCCTACAGGGATGACATCAACACCTCTGGTGATAATGTAGATATGCAACTGCTTTCCTTGGAAGCCTTTGATTACCAAATCAATCAGATAGAGGTTGCTCTGCAGGACAAGATCACCAACTCCACCCCCTTCAACCCCCTGGTTCTTCAGGCTCTCTCTGCCATGGAAAAGGAAAAGCCCCTGTTTGGTCATTCCTGCCCTGAGGAATGGACCTTTACTGATGGAAAGTTATACTTTCACAACCGACTTTACATCACTGCCAAGGCTCATCATACACTCATGCAGAAACTCCATGAATCATCTGTGGGTGGCCATGAGGACCATCTTCACACCCTTGCCAGGATCTCTCAGGATTATTGGTGGCCTGGCCTCTCTACATTCATCTGGAAATTCATTTCCAGTTGTGCCATTTGCCAGGCAAACAAGATTAATACCCCTCCCATAGTTCTCCTAGTCAACCCCCTCTTGGTTGCCACCTCCTGCCTATTCCAGCACCTCTCTGTGGATCTTATCACAGACCTTCCTCTGATTTCTTGTTTTGACTTGGTTATGGTCATGATTGACCATGGCCTTAGTAAGGGGGTAATTCTCTGCCCTTGCTCAAAATCAGTGGACATGGCTGGTATTGCTAGGCTTTTCTTTGAACATGTGTTCAAACAATTCAGCCTCCATGACAAACTCATCTTGGACCAGGGATTCCAATTCATTCCTGCCTTCACACATGAATTGGCATGCCTCCTGAATTACGATCTGGCCCTCTCGATAGCATATCATCCCTAGACTGATAGAGAAACAGAATGGTACAACTAAGAACTCAAAACCTATCTTCAAATCTTTTATAATGCCTAACCGCATAAATGGCTCAAGAACCTCCACCTCACAGAGTTCTCATACAACTCAGCTACACACTTGATCATTGGCAAAACTCTATTTTCTCTCATTCTAGGATATGAACTCTGGTCTTACCCGCTGCTTGGGAAGACCTTCCTCCCTGCCCTGGAAACATGACTCTCCTAACTGGATGAAGCTCAAAAAGAAGCAGAAGCTGTACACAAGCTTGTCCAATAATGCATGCAAGAACAGACCTTCTCTCACTTTTCTCCCTGGAAAGTCAGAGATAAGGTTTGGCTGGAAGCCAAAAACCTGCAAGTTCTTTCCTGGAAATTGGTGGCCAAACACACTGGCCCTTTTGAAATCACCAAGGTTATCTCTGTGGTCACATACCACCTCAACCTCTCCAAGACCTGGAAGATCCATAATGTCTTCCATGCCTCACTCCTGTCCTCCTACAAGGAGACTCCCAAACATGGCCCCAACTTCTCACAGCCACCTCCAGAACTAATCGGAATGGAGGAGGAATATGAAATTGAGAAGATCATCAATTATCAGGAAACTCTAAGATGAAGGCAATACCTAATCCACTGGAAAGGCTATTCTGATGTGGAAAGAATATGGGAGGTAGAGGAAAATCTTGGCAATGCCACTGCCATCCTAAAGGAATATAAAAATCTGCATGAATTGTAGGCTCAGCAGCATGTCCACTTTCCAATCCCTCTTCCTCACTCTTTCCCATGTCTCCCAAGCTCTCACCCAAGCCAATCTCCAAGTCCAATACCCCAATCTAGATGTTCTGAAGCATGCTGTGGAATACTTTTGCTTCTGTTGCATCATCTCCTATCCCTATCACTGGAACTACTAGTCAATAACTGTCACCCCATTTTCCATCTGCCTTGGAAGACTCTTGGTTTTCATCTATCGCCTCTTTTATGCATCTCTACTTGAGAATCCACAGACATTCCAGGCCTTCAAGGACCTCCCCTCCACCACCACCAACAATTTGGTCATCTACATCACTGAATTGTTCAGAGCATACTCTGCCCTTCACACCCTTCTCACCTGGGCCGCCTGGTACTCAGCAAATGTCCCTAACCCCCTCTTTTTAGCTACCACTGAGGACTCTCCTATCATCATCAGTCTCAAACAGGGACTCTCTACTGCCCAAGAACTCACCCTTGACCTTTTATACATCGAGAGATTCAACTTCTCCATCTCCCTCCTCCCTGGAGAACTCATCAATATCATCCTGCTTCCCATCCTTTCTGCTCTTTCTGAAGAGGAGAGAGACTTCTTCTTCAATGATCACCTCATACCTCCTGGTGATCCCCTTTCCTGCCAAACCTATTCCCTCTGCTCCATCAGCAGAAGCTGAAGCCCTGCTGAAGACAATCCAGGAGCTAGAGGATCTTCTCAAAAGTTGGACTTCAATTTCACCTGTGTCCCCACCCAGCCTTCCTCCCTGGAGGCCATCACTCCTACCATCATACCACCCTATGGAAGACATTCTGCCCCTTCACCCTCCTCCTGCTCCCTTTGCCACAGGAGAGCAGTGATTTTCCGAACAGGATTACTCCCTACCCCCTCCTCCAAGCACATTTGCTCTGTTCTGGCAAGAGCTCCAAAGAGGAGCATTGATGCTCCTGCTGTTCCTATGGAATCCCTATCAATTTCTATTGCCATTGAAGCCACAACAGTTGCCCCAAGCTTGGATATTGGTATCCATACCATACGAGACATACCCTCTTCCTCTTTTCTTCTGCTCAGACTCCGTGGTTTCCTCCATGTCACTCCTCCATGCTGTTTCAAGTGCAACACCCCCAGATACTCTAGATCCAAGTGCCCTTAATACCAGTGTCCCCTCTATGATCTCCTGGCCTCTAGACACCCACAGTATCATTATTCAGAGCTATGATGCTCTCATTGCAACCTCCAAGGCCACTCCCACTCCTGTTGCCTCTCCCCTGATCTCTTCTCCACCCAGGACTGGGACCTCACCACCTGTGAGGAGAACCCCAGTGACAGCAGCCCTTGAGAAGTCTGAGCTGGAGCTTCAGATATACAAGGAGGGTAATGTTACAGATCATGATACTGGGCCAGCATCCAGGCTTTCTTTTTCCTTTCTAGACACTCCCAACTCCCTGCCTCTATGGAATCTACTCATCAATGATGAGGGAATCTCCAATGAGCTGTGAAACCAGTTCATTGGAGGGGCTTGACCCTCCACTTGGCTATTCCCCTTCTGACAGGTTTCTCCATCATTACTTTTCCTTTCCGATCATTGCTTTTCTTCCTTGCCTCACTGATTACTGCTTCTTCCATGATACTGATGTGATTCTTACACAAGCATTACCCCTCCAATCAACAGACCCTTCTGGTGATCACTCTTTCCTATTTAGTTCTATTTATTGAATACTCTCTTCAATTGCCTTCTCTTATAGGCAATAGTTGCTATTTATAGCAACTTTCCAATCTAGATTAGAGAAGCCTGCCCTAATCCAGATCCATACGATTTAAGTAGCTAGATCTCTTCATGTAACTTTAACCTTAATCTACACTACTCTATCATATCTTTTTGGTTCCGCTCGATTGGGATCTTCGCATCATCAGATCCTCAAATCCATGTTATCATCAACTCTAGTATTTCAGAGGTTTGGCCATAAATCTAGAAGGACTGCCACTGTCTAGGGCAACTGACCTCAGTGTTACTATATCCTGTAAAGGGCCTAAGGACTGCATCACCTTAGGGAGGAATATGAGGCCCAGGCCACACCAGCCAGGTAGATTCCACCATCCATAGAGTCATGTACCCTCAGCTGTGAAGTGTAACCAAGAGTCCCCAATTGTGGGTGAGGTTTCAAGAACTGTTACCTCCTATCTGGGATAGGAGAGCCCTTGGTGCTGGAGGAACCAGCTGACATGATCCAGCATCACTTGCTATGTCATGGTTGATGTAACAGCTTGCACTTGGATGGTTGTAGAGTGCCCACCCAATGTCAACATTGTCAATTGCAAGTGGGTATTCTAGATCAAATGGAATGTGGATGGCAAGATTAACAAATCCAAGGCTAGATCAGTCACCAAAGGCTACTCACAAGTCTATAGAGTCAACTACTATAACATCTATGTGCCTGTTGCCTATCTTGCATCCATATGCATGCTCCTTGCTATTGCCACTTACAATGATTGGGAGATCAACATTTTTGATTTCCAGAGTGCATTCCTAAACAGGAAATTGGATGCTGATGAAGTAATCTATATGAAGCTACTCCCAGGTCTTAAAGTTGATAAGAAATTCAAATGACTGGTAGTATTACTCCACATTGTGCTCTATGGATTGAAGCAGGAAGCATTAAAATGGTATAAGAAGCTTTGTAAGCTACTTGAGAGCTTAGACTTTCATTGTGCAGAGTCTGACTGCAGAGTCTTTTATAGACACATCAGTGTTGAGATACTGATCCTCACCTCCTATATTGATAACTGCATGATCACAGGCAGCAATAAGAAACTACTTCAAGACTTTAAAGTTGATGTTGCTTGCTGCTACAAACTCACTAACCTAGGCCCCATCTCGACACTTCTTGGCATGAAAGTTGCTTGTGATCATGCATCCTGGATCATCTCACTCTTCCAAGAAGCATATATAGATGGAATGCTCATAAAATACAACTTCATTGACTTGAAACCACTCTCTGTCCCTATGGATCCCAATATCCAACTCTCCATTCAACATGCCCCGAAAATGCTAGCAGAATGGGCCACCATGAAAAATGTGCCCTATCAGGAAGCTGTAGGATTGCTAATGCATCTAGCAATTGTGACATGACCTGATGTCACATTTGTTGCCTCAACCATTGCACAATTTAGCAATGATCCAGGAGTTACTCACTAGCAAGTGGTCAAGCAAATATTTCACTATTTAATTGGAATGAAGAAGCTCATATTGACTTATGGAGGAGGAAACCAAGGTCTTGAAGGATTCACAGACACAGACAGAGCCTCACAGGAACATTGGCATGCCATATCAGGCTATGCTTTCTCCATCAATGGAGAAGCTGTTTCTTGGTCATCCAAGAAACAAGAACTAATCATGCTGTTGATGATGAAAGCTAAGTATGTTGCTGCAATGCATGCTGCAAAAGAAGCCATTTGGCTTTGCCAATTCCTCGGAGAGGTATTCCATTCCCATGCTCACCTCACTATTCTCTATTGTGATAATCAATCTGCTATTACTCTTGCAAAAGACAGTGCATTCCATGCTTATATCAAGCACATTGAATTATGATACTATTTTATTCGTTTTTCTATTGACAAAGGTTTTATACACCTACTTTATTGCCCTACTAATAAGATTATTGCAGACACTCTCATCAAGATCTTACCCAGTGTTAAAGTGAAACATTTTGCTGCAGCACTGGGACTTTATGCTGTTTGAGGGGGAGTGTTGTAGTATCGAACAGTGGGTGGCTATGCCACTGTATTATATAATCATGTTGTTATTCTCTCATTGACACTTGCTGCTATATCTCAGTGACTCATACAGTTACTGAGGTGAGATCTTCCTTTCATATCTACTAGCTTATACTAATGAATACCTAGTCTCATTCCTTACTATAGATACTACCTGAATACTAAGAGTGACTCATACAGTTACTGAGTCTCATTCCTTACTATAACAGTTCTTGAAACCTCACCTGCAAAGGGGACTCTTGATTATCCTTTGTGGCTGAAGGTATGTGACCTCACAAACAGCAGTATAGTCTCACCTATAGATAGGACTCTTGACTCTCTTTGGCTGGTGTGGCCTGAAGCACATATACCTCCCTTAGGATGACATGATTCCTAAGGCCCTGTTAAAATCATGATTTCTTTAACCTAACACATGACAGTCATGTGACCAATCATGTGCTTTTTACATTATGTGACCTTATCATTCTTTTGTCATGTAACCATGGGAATAGTCTAGAACATTCTATACATTTATTTAATCTCCATGATTTTAGACAAGTCCATACATATTTCTTTAATTATTGTCATTGTCTGGACTCTTCTAGAACAACTTCTTATCTATGACATAGCTATGATATCATATCCTGTATCCTATGCACAGACCAGTAGTACATAGATACAAACAAATCCTGTAATATATATATAGTGAACACAAAATACCCCAAGAACTCCAGTCTAGTTCTTGTTGGGTTTTCCTACAAGAAATCTGTTACGATTCATCATGGATATCCCTTTTCTTTACCTTTCTATTCATCCAAATGCTTATGCCCTGTCTATCATTGGATTCTTATGATTACCAGCATTGTGGGGCTGCACATGGTAATTCTTGTACTCTTATATCTTTGACCTGCCCTTATATCTCTTCTTTCGGCTTTCCTTTCTCATGTAGTTCTTGTATATAAACCTAGCAGTTAGCGTAGTTTGTTCCTCATGCTAGTCTTACTTGAACTACCATCTTCTCCTGTGATTCCTAATGTGACCCTTGGAACTCTATAAATCTTTGTCCTACTTTGAGTGGATGCTTGACTCCTTGACCTTGAACCTGTTGCCGACCTTAAGGACTAGCCCTAGGACACAAGACTAAACCAGCTTAATAGAGACTAGGCGATTATCCTGAAGGGAAACCCAACAAGAACTAGACTGGAGTTCTTGGGGCGTTGCATGTTCAATATATATACTCCTACATATGTTTGTATCTATTTGTAAAAGGTCTGTGCATAGGGCATAGGGTATGTCGT
>JBBPUP010000574.1:0-16089 GCA_038094735.1 Exsudoporus floridanus
GTAATTAAAGAAACATTTATGGACTCGTCTAGAATCAGGGAGATTAAGTAAACATGTAGAATGTTCTAGACTGTTTCCACAGTCATGTAATGAAAGAAATTGCTGGTCATATGTTGAAAGAAAGATAAAGTCATGTGATGTGAAAAAGCATGTGATTGATCACATGACTGTCATGTGTTAGGTTAAATATAGTATGAATTTAACAATTACCCTTTTCCACAATTGATGAACTCCTGTAGGAGCACTCTCATAAGCTAAAAGGCATCTCTTGAGGTGATTCCAAGTATGTTTAATAGGGTTAAGGTCTAGAGACTGTACAGGTCAGTCCAGAAGGTTGATTTCCTGCTCTTCAAACCACTTTTTGACTCTCTTAGAGGTGTGCTTGGGATCATTATCTTGTTGAAAGATAATGTTATCTTATGGAATTCCAGATTCCTCCATGCTTTGCAGCAATCCCTGCCCTAAAATAGCCACATACTGTTTAGCATCCATTCTTTCCTCCACCTCACTCAAAATCCCTACTCCATTCCACCCTATGCAGCCCCATACCATTAGTGAACCTCCTCCAAACTTGACTGTATCTTTGACCTCTAGCAATCAGCCCTTGTCTCTTCTTTTTCCATACATACTCTTGTCCATCTGACCCAATCCTATTGATTTTGATCTCATCTGACCATATAACTCTCTTTCAGTCCTCCACAGTCCAATGCTGGTACTTGAGAGCAAAGGCTAACCTTCTCTTCTTGTGACCACTAGATAGTAGAGGCTTTTTCATCTTTACCACAGCCTTTAATGAAGCTTCCTTGAGAGTATTTCTCACAGTCTGAGGGCAGACAGGAGCATCAATGATGGAATTGATATATTGTGAAGCATGAACAGCATTCTTGGCCTTGCCAGTAATGATTTGCTGAACAATAGCCCTTTTGTTGATAGAAGTAAGCTTTGAAGGATGGCCACCATGAAGCCTAGTCTTCTCTGGCTGGAGTTTTTAAAGAACCTGGCATATAGTAGACTTCTCTATGCCAGTTTGGGAAGAAATTTTCCTAGAGGAAAGACCAAGAGAGGAGAGAGAGATGATATTGTTTCTTTGAGAGGTAGAAATGGATTTCATGGTGAAGGTGGGAAGATGAACATGGAATGGTGGGATTTATATATGCTGTCTGACCCTCAGTCACATAAAGGTAACATAATAGAATCCTTATCAAATCTATGTAACCATATCACAGTATGCTAGGGTCCAATATATGTAATCAAAACTTAAAGTCAAAAAACTGTCTGCATAAGTTACCATTTGAAATGGCTGCCATTTTCTCAAATCCTATTCAAATCCCTTGACCCTTGTGCCCATAGAAAGCCAGGAGTAGGTACTTGATTTCATACACTCATAGTCTAGAGCAGGAATTAGGAATTATTGGGGATTATCACATTTAGTGAAAAATGACCAAATATATGGACAGTTTTTTGAGCCACTGTAACTATCCATCACTGCTCATCAGTCAGCTCATTGACCAATTGAAAGGGTCAAAGCTGTTCACAAAAATGGACTTGCATTGGGGATACAACAATGTAAGAGTAAAAGAAGGTGATGAGTGGAAAGGAGCCTTTGTATGTCATCAAGGAGCATTCGAGCCTCTTGTGATATACTTCAGACAATGCAACCTGCCTGCCACATTCCAACAAATGATAAATGGCATCTTTGCAGACATGTAAACCATGGTAATTGTATACATTGATGATATCATGGTGTTTACCAAAATGGACAATAAGGCTAAATACAATTGGATCATACTAGAAGTGCTATGCTGATTAAAAGAGAACAACCTTTTTATCAAGCCAGAAAAGTGTATGTTCAAGGTTAAAAAGGTTGAGTTCCTTGGAATGATCATATCCATGGAAGGGATCAAGATGGAAAAAGGGAAGGTGAAAGCCATACTTGAGTGGCCAACATCCACAAATATTAAAGGAGTTAGATCTTTTTTAGGGCTGGCTAACTTCTATCCAAGATTTATCCAAGATTTCTCAGTTATGTCATGACCACTTAATGATCTTACCAAAAAGGACATGGCTTGAGTCTGGACACAAAAAAAAACAAAATGCATTTAATCAATTAAAGGCAAAATTTACCACCACACCAGTACTGTTACAGATGGTGACACTGGACTGGCACCTGGATCTTCTTTTTTCTTTCTAGACTCCCCCGAATCCCTGCCTCTATGGAAATTGCTTGTCAATGACAAGGGAATCTCTGACGAGCTGTAGGACCAGTTCATTGGAGGGGCTTGACCCTCCACTTGACTATCTCCATTCTAACAGATCTCTCCATTATCGCTTCTTCTCCCAATCATCAACTCCTCTCCCCGCCTTGCTGATCACCACTTCTTCCATAATATTTATGTGTCCCTCGCACCAACATTGCCCCTCGCACCAACATTGCCCCTCCGATCAATGAATTTCTCTGGTGATTGCTTTTTTCATTTTTTATCTCTTCATTGAACACTCTCTTCAGTTGCCTTCTATTATAGGCAATAGTTACTATACATAGTAGCTTCCTTATCTAGATTAGAGAAGCCTGCCCTAATCTAGATCCACCTTATTTAAGTAGCTAGATCACTTCATGTAACTCTAACCTTGATCTATACTATTCTATCATTTCATCTTGGTTCTGCTCGATTGGGATCTTTACATCATACAGATCCTCCAATCTGTGTTACCCTCTATTCTAGTGTTTTAGGGGTTCAGCCATAAACCAAGAAGGACTGCCACTGTCTTGGACGACTGATCACAGTGTTGCCCTATCCATAACTGGCCTTAGAGACCACATCACTCTAAGGAAGGTGTAGGAGTTCCAAGTCAAACCAGCACAGGAGATACCACCACAGTTGTAGGTTTGTGCCCTACTTTGCTGCAAAGTGTAACCAAGAGTCCCTACAAGTAGGTGAGGTTCCGAGAACATTATCTTTAGTTATTTGGACTGTCGAGACATCCTGATGCTGTGGAACCAGCTGATGTAATTCAGTGTCACTTGCTACATCACGGTTGACGTAACAAAAGATCA
Source organism: Exsudoporus floridanus (assembly GCA_038094735.1). NCBI lineage: Eukaryota > Fungi > Basidiomycota > Agaricomycetes > Boletales > Boletaceae > Exsudoporus > Exsudoporus floridanus. The sequence goes on from JBBPUP010000574.1 coordinate 3,056, forward strand.
AGGTTTTTCTTGCCTTAGTGCTGTTGTGCCTAGACTCAATTGGACTATCTAGAAAAGATAGAGCAGCTGAGCTATGAGGTGGTAGCAGATACCATCAAGATGAGTTGCTGGGGTCTTGGAGCTATCCTCAGAGATGAGGATGAACAAACCCCTCAGAATCCAAACTCTCCACTTTCCAATCCCCCATCCTGAGTTCTATGAGAATAGGCCTATTGCTTATCTTACTACCAAACCCGCAATCCCTCCAGCTCAACACCTATTGTCCCCGCACCTCCTGGGATCCCATTGGATGCTCTCATTCCACAGCTATCCTCTAGCCAAGGCCCAGATCCCCTCCCCCCTTCCCCTATTGATATAGAACTCCCCGACCTACTCTGAGACAATGAGGAGGATGAGAATGACATGGGAGAATTCAAAGCTGCACTCTCCAAAGAATTTAGCAGCAATGCAAAAGATGCTCAGTGATGGCTTATGGCCATGTCGGCCTACTTTGCTCTGGCAAATGACAAGATCAACGACCAAGCAAGGGTCATTATTTTTCTCAACAAGATGTTCAAAGGCTGAGGAAAGGCCTTTGCAGAAACCTGGTTCTCCAAAGTTGCCAACAGAGACATCACATGGGATAAAGTTCAGAATGCATTTAAGGAAACCTTTGTCCCTCAAGATTCCACTACACACATCTGTATCTCTCTTGCAAACCTCTGCCAGAACACCCATGAACCCCAAGGGTTCAACAACTTCATTTTGACCTCCTCTCTCCTATCTGTGAGATTCCAGATCTCCAATATTAATGCTCTCACTGAATGGTTCCTTCAGGGCATTAATCCTAAAATCACTACCCAACTTGTTCTCTCTGGAATACTCAACTTCACTGGAGTTACCATGAAGAAGATCTTCTTGAAGGCCTCTGAGATCAAAGGAAGTCTCTGTTGAATCAAATCACTCAAAATGGGTCCACAAGTTCCCTATGGAGAAAGTACTACTCACTGGGATCCCAATGCTATGGATGTGGATCGCCTCTTCATCTCTCCTATGGAGTATGCAAAACATTATAGGAAGGTTGCTGCTTTGTCTGCAATAAGGAGGGTTGCTCTACTTGCAATCACCTTGGCTATAGCAGCACATACAAACCAAAACCCCAGAATCCCACCTCCCAGAACATCTGCTCCACCACCACTTCCACTTGGATCCCTTCTAAGGTTGCCCTTGATAGTTTCTTGGAAACTGTTACTCCTCAAAACTATAACCAAATGCTTCATGCTTGCATCACAGTGCTGAATAACAAGGTAGCCAAAGATAGGCTCTTTCTAGCCAAAGAAGAAGGACCATTCACCAGCAGGAATGAGGATATAAATGTCTCCACAGCTAAAGAAAACCTATCTGCCTCTTTCTCTTTCTCTGCTTCTTCTTTTTAAAGGGGAGCAGTGAATCAACATCACTACCTCCCTTGGTCACCATCACTCTTGTATTTATTTCTAGATCAAGATGTAATGCTATTCATTTACCAATCTCGATCTGAAAAAGGAGTAGGGAAACTATTGGAACAGAAGCACTGATTGATTGCAGGACAATGGGATGCTTTATCACAAGAATGGCTGTACAGCAGATGAAACTGCCAGTGTACAACTTGGACGTACCACACTGAGCATACAACATTGATGGAACAGAGAACAGATCAGGACAAATCACTCAGAAAACTAACATTGTTTTAGATTATAGAGGTGTCAAGGAATAACAAGACCTTCTAATCCTCAACTGCAGCAAGGATGAGATCATCCTAGAAATGCCATGGTTCTGAATGATCAACCCAGAGATTAACTGAACTGAAGGACAAGTAACAATGGTGCTGTCCAAATACAAGTGGACCTGGACTAATGTCCCTGGGACCCTGGAACAAAGGTACCTAATGTGTTTTCTTGACCATGACAACAGATACAATATTGAAGACGAACTATTCAAGAAGTTCACATCATGGGCCCCAGTGGAATGATTCCACTTTATGCAGAAGCATGGAGAAGGACCAGAACATTGGATCAGGAAAACCACCATCTTGACAACACTAGCACAACAGGCAGAAAAGGTTACCATTACACTACTCATGGTGTTTGAGGAGTTTGCCAGTGTCTTTGTGGAAAAGACAGACTCCTCTCTGCCCTCTTTTCAGTCATATGCTCACATGATCAAATTAAAGGACTCTTTCATGCTGAAACATGCCAAGACATATCCCCTAAGCCCTCCTGAATAGGAGGCATGCAAGGAGTTCATAGTGGAACACCTTAAATCAGGCAAGGTCTCCCCCTCAAAATTTCCACAGGCTTCTCTTTTCTTTTTTGTTAAGAAAAAGGATGGGAAACTCTGCCTCTGCCAAGACTACTGGTATCTTAATGAACATACCATCAAGAATGCCTATTCCCTACCACTTATCTCCAATCTTATAGATAAGCTCAAGGGATTGTCAATCTTTACCAAGTTTGACATATAATGGGGCTATAACAATGTTCAGATCAAGAAGGAAGACCAGTGGCAGGCAGCTTTCATCACCTTCTAGGGGCTTTTTGAGCCAAACATCATGTTCTTCGGAATATGCAATTCTTCCACAACATTCCAAGCCTTCATGAACAACAATCTCTTTGCCAATTACATCACCAAAGGATGGCTCATCATCTACATGGATGACCTTCTCATCCACTTCTCCAACCAGGACATATACAACGAATAAACTTGGAAGGTTCTATAACAGTTCAAAGAACAAGAAATGTATCTCAACCAGAAAAGTGCATATTCTCCACCTCAGAAGTCAACTACCTTGGAATGATAGTCAGAAAGGGTGGGATTTGCATGGACCTGGTCAAGCTGGATGCTATCAAGCAATGAAAGATCTCCAAGAGAGTGAAACCCGTTTGCTCCTTCCTTGGATTCTGCAACTTCTACTGGAAGTTCATATTGTCTTTCTTGGATATCACTTCACCTCTCCTAGACCTCACTAAATCCTCCACCCCCTGGACTTGAGGGCCTGCACAGAAAAAGTCCTTTCACGCTCTTCAGCAAGCTTTCACCAAGAAACCAGTTCTCGCCTTCCTAGACACCACAAAACTCTTCACCCTCATGACTGATGCATCCCTGACTACATTTGGAGTGGTGTTTATGCAGTCAAATATGAATGGAGACCTCCAATCCTGCAGATACCTTTCCCAGTCATTTTCCCCTGCAAAATGAAACTATGACATTTTCGATCAGAAACTTTTGGCCATTATCTGAGGACTTGAAGAATGGAGGCAGTATCTCCTAGGATCTCCCCATCCAGTGATGGTTTTTATGGATCACAAGAACCTCACATACTTCAAGGAACCATGCAAGCTGTTCCAATGACAGGCTTGATGGTTATTGTTTTTACAGAACTTTGACATGGTATACAAAGCCCTCTCCAGTATACAAATGGCCCTTGCGGATGCACTTTCCCATAAGAATGACATTGACATCTCCGGTGATAATGTAGACATGTAACTGCTTCTGTCGGAAGCCTTTGATCATCAGATCAACCAGATAGATGTCACCCTGCAGGACAAGCTCATCAACTCAATCCCTTCTGACTCTCTGGTTCTTCAGGCTCTCTCTGCCATGGAAAAGGAAGAGCCACTGTTTGGTCATTTCCACCTTGAGAATGGACCTTTGACAATGGAAAGTTGTACTTCCACAACTGACTCTACATCCCTGCTGAGGCCCGACATGCACTTGTGTGGAAACTTCATGATTTATCTATGGGTGGCCATAAGGGCCACCTCTATACCATTGCTAGAATCTCTCAGGATTATTGGTGGCCCAGCCTCTCTATGTTCATCTGGAAATTTATTTTTGATTGTGCTGTTTGCCAGGCAAACAAAGTTAATAGTCACCCCACGGTTTCTCTAGTCAACCCCCTCTTGGTCACCTCCTCCCATCCCTTCCAACACCTCTCCATGGACCTTATCATGGACCTATCCCTGGTTTCCAGTTTTGACTCGGTTATGGTGATGGTCAACCATGGCCTTAGTAAGGGGGTAATTCTCTGCCCTTGCTCAAAATTGGTGGATGTAGCTGGTATCGCCAAACTATTTTTTGAATTTGTGTTCAAATAATTTGGTCTCTATGACAAACTCATTTTGGACTAGGGACCCCAATTCACTTCTGCCTTCACACATAAACTGGTGTGCCTCCTGAATTATGACCTAGCTCTCTCGACTGCATACCATTCCCAGACTGATGGAGAAATAGAATGGTATAACCAGAAACTTGAAACCTATCTCTGAATCTTCTGCAATGCCCAGCTGCACAAATAGCTCGAGAATCTCCACCTCACAGAGTTCTTATACAACTCAGCCACGTACTCGGTCACTGGCAAAACTCCATTTTTTCTTATCTTGGGGTATGAATCCTGATCTTATCCATCACTCAGGAAGACATTCCTCCCTACTCTAGAGACATGACTCCCCCAATCAGATGAAGCTCAGAAAGAAGCAGAAGCTGCACACAAGCTTGCTCAATAATGAATGCAAGAACAGACCTTCTCTTGCTTCTCTCCTTGGAAAGTTGGAGATAAGGTTTGACTAGAAGCCAAAAACCTTAAACTGCAAGTTCCCTCCCAAAAACTGGCAGCCAAATGCACCAGCCCCTTTGAAATTACCAAGATCATCTCTGTGGTCACATACTGCCTCAAACTCCCCAAAACTTGGAAGATCCATGATGTCTTCCATACTTCACTCCTATCCTTCTACGAGACTCCCAAACATGGCCCCAACTTCTCACAGCCTCCTCCGGATCTAATTGGAATGGGAGAGGGATATGAAATTGAGAAGATCATCAATCATCAGGAAACTCCAAAGTGAAGGCAATATCTAATCCATTGGAAAGGCTATTCCGACATGGAAAGGACATGGGAAGCAGAGGAAAACCTTAGCAATGTCACTGCCCTCCTAAAAGAATATAAAAACCTGCATAAATTATAGGCTTGGTAGCATGTCCATCCTCTAATTCCTCCTCCTCACCCATTCCTGAGTCTCTCAAGCCCTCATCCAAGCTCACCTCCAAGTTCAATACCCCAATCTAAACGTCCCAAGGCATGCCATAGAACACTCCTGTTTCTGCTGCATCATCTCCTACCTCTATCACTGGAACTATTAGTCCATGACAATCACCCCATTCTCTATCTGTCTTGGAAGACTTTCCATCTTTGCTTGTCATCTCTTCTATACATCCCTACTTGAGAACCCCTAGACATTCCAGATCTTTAAAGACTCTCCCTCCTCCACCACAGACAATTTGGTTGTCTATATCACTGAATTATTCCAGGCATACTCTGCCCTTCACACCCTTCACACCCAGGCTGCCTGGTGCTCAGCAAGTACCCCTAACCCCCTCTTCTTGGCTACCACTGAGAACCCTCCTGTCATTATCAGCCTTGAACAGGAGCTTTCCACCATCAGGGAACTTATCCTTGACCTTTTATATGTCAAGAGGTTTAACTTCTCCATCTTCCTCCTCCCTGGAGAACTCATTGATGCCATCCTGCTTTCCATCCTTTCTGCCCTTTTTGAAGAGGAGAGAGACTCCTTCTTCAATAATCACCCCATATCCCCTGGTGATTCCCTCTCTCACTAAACCTACTCCCTCCACTCCATCAGCAGAAGCAGAAGTAGAAGTCCTGCTGAAGATCATCCAGGAACTGGAGAATCTTCTCAAGAGTTGGACTTCAACTCCATCTGTGTCCCCACCCAACCTTCCTTTCTGGAACCCATTACCCCCACCATCATACCACTCCATGGAGGATATTCTACCCCTTCCTCCTTCTTCTGCTCCCTTCACTGCAGGGGAGCAGTCATTTTCCAAGCAGGGTTACCCCCTACCCCCTCCTCCAAGTATATTTGCCCCATTCTGGCAAGAGCTCCAAAGAGGAGCATTGACACTCCCACCATTTCTATAAAATCCCTATCAATTTCCATTGCCATTGAAACCACAGCAGTCACTCCAAGCTTGAATGTTGGTATCCATATCATACAAGACATATCCTCTCTTCCTCCCCTTCTGCTCAGATCCCACAGTTTCCTTCATATCACTCCTCTCCATTGCTTCAAATACAACACTTTTGGACACTTTAGATCCAAGTGTTCTCAATACTGCTGTCCTCTCTGCAATCTCCCAGCCCCTGGACATCCACAGTATCATTGTCCAGAGCTATGCTGCTCACACTGCAACCTCCAAGGCCACTCTTGCTCCTGTTGCCCTTCCTCTGACCCCTTCTTCTCCCAAAACTAGGATCTCACCACCTATGAGGAGAACTCCAGTAACAGCAGCCCTTGAGGAGTCTGAGCTGGAGCTTCAAACATACAAGGAGAGTAATATTACAGATGGTGATGCTGGACTGGCACCCAGACCTTCTTTTTCCTTTCTAGACTCCCCCAAGTTCCTGCCTCTATGGAAATTGCTCATCAACAATAAGAAAATCTCTGATGAGCTGTGGAACCAGTTCATTGGAGGGGCTCAATCCTCCCCTCAGCTATCTCCATTCTAACAGATCTTCCCATCATTGCCTCTTCCCCCAATTATCCACTCCTCTCCCTGCCTTGCTAATTATCACTTCTTCCATAATGTTGATGTGTCCCTTGCACCAACATTGCCCCTCAATCAAAGAATTCCTCTGGTGATTGCTCTTTCCATTTTTTATCTCTTTATTGAACACTCTCTTTAGTTGCCTTCTATTATAGGCAATAGTTACTATATATAGTAACTTCCTTATCTAGATTAGAGAAGCCTGTGCTAATCTAGATCCATTCTATTTAAATAGCTAGATTACTTCATATAACTCTAACCTTGACCTACACTATCCTATCATTTCATTTCAGTTCCACTCAATTGGAATCTTTACATTATACAGATCCTTCAATATGTATTATTCTCTATTCTAGTATTTCAGGGGTTCAGCTGTAAACCAAGAAGGACTGCCACTGTCTTGAATGACTGACCTCAGTGTTGTCCTACCTGTAATTGGCCTTAAAGACCACATCATTCTAAGGAAGATGTAGGAGTCCCAAGTCAAACCAGCATAGGAGATACCACCACAGTTGTAGGTTTGTACCCTATTTTGCCACAAAGCATAACCAAGAGTCTCCACAAGCAGATGAGGTTCTAAGAATGTTACCTTCTGTTGCTGACCTACAGGAACTGTACAGCTCCCAGGACATACAACACTAAACCTAGCTAATAGAGACTAGATGATCTTCCTGAGGGAAACCCAACAAGAACTAGACTGGAGTTCTTAAGGCATTGCATGTTTAACTTATATACTACTACATGTGTTTGTACATATTTGTAAAAGGTCTGTGTGTAGGGCATAGGGCATGATGTCATAGATAAGTAAGCAAGTCTAGACTAGTTCTAGATCGCGGTAATTAAGTAACCCATCCCTGGATCCTTCTAGAATCATGGAGATTAAATACTCGTGTATGGAACATTCTAGACTGTTCCCACAGTCACATGATGAAAGCATGATAAGGTCACGTGACCTCGAAAGCACGTGATTGGTCACATGACTGTCACGTGATAGGTTAAATAGGGGTCGAATTTAACATTACTCCCCTTCTATGGGTTGACTTCCAGGCGACTGAAGGTGGAAACTGACTCTGTCAAATTCTCATATGGTTTAAATAATGCATCGAAAGAAGCCTGTGCCATGCGCAGCTTCCGTGGTGCATTCGCATTCAACGTGTAAAAGTCCTTTATAGCCTCCTTTGCTGAAGCGAGATTTGATTTAGGCTCTCATGTACATTCTTCATCACTGTATCCTTTCCAGTAAATGAGGAATTCCATACGTCATCCTTTGAGGCATGAATCTATGATCCGTTCCACCTCCCATTCCTCTTGCCCTTCATCTGTGACCTGCACAGGACCTGGCTTGTAAACTGGTTGTCCGGGGAGACATTCCTTATAAAGTTTAACCTGGGATACGTTTACTACCGGATGAATCTTCATCGATCTTGGCAGTTGGAGTTCCACAGCATTATCGCCTTTCATAGATATTACTTTAAAGGGGTCCAGCCACCTTTCTGTCAGTTTCTTGGACTGACAAGTCGTTTGAAGGTTCAGATTTTCGGTGCTAAGCCACACGAGATCCCCTTCTTTATAAATAGGACTTGGCAATCTTTTCTTTTCACTCTGAGTCACCATCCGGTTGCTCACCTTCTTCAGATTGTCTTTCATCTGATCAAGGGTCATTGCGAAATCCTTCGCGAATAAGTTAGCTGCTGGGGCTTTAACCTCCAGAGGTTTAATTCCCATGCAGGGTTCGTATGAGCGCGTGACCTGGAAGGGACTCTTCCTGGTAGCTGAGTGCACTCAGTTATTATAGTGAAATTGCACCAGCGCAAGCCATTCTACCCAAGAATTTTGCTTCTCTGTGGTAAACAGCCTTAAATATTGTTGTAGATCCCTATTCACATGTTCCATTTGTCCATCTGTTTGTGGATGGAATGCCATCGACATGCGTAGCTCGATGTTCAATATCTTGCTAAGATCTTTCATGACCTGAGACGCAAACTGAGGTCCTCGGTCGGAGATAAGACTACGTGGAAGCTCATGCACTTTCCACACGTGGTCTCAATATAATTTAGCCATTTTGAGTGCTGTTACACTTTTTTCGGTGGGAATAAATACTGCTTCTTTGGAAAATCTATCAACTACCATGAGGATCGAATCATATCCGTCGCTTGCTGGTAAGTCGGTGATGAAATCTGCAGAAATATCCTGCCATGGTCCTTCTGGGACAGGATTAGGGTGAAGTTTTCTAGCCAGTGGAACATTGGTTGGTTTTATTCGTGTGCAACGTTCGCATCGCACACAATACTCCTTAATCTGTGATTGAACTCCTTCCTAGTAATAGTACCGAGTGAGAAGCTCGATTGTTTTGTCGGGTCCATAATGGCCTGCCATCATGGAGTCATGATAGAGGGTGATGACTGATTGCCGAAGGTCATCCTCTTTGGGGACATAGATTTTGTTATTGACGATGATAAAATCGCCATCCATTGTGAATCCAGTGAGGGATCCTTCCTTAAGTTTGCTTTGGGCATTTTTGATTCATTCCAAAGTCTTTTCTTCTTCACCTCTTATCTCGATTCTTTCTTTGAGCGATTGAATACATTCTTTGGGGATCACTGTGATTTCTTGGTTATTGGTTTCTATTCCGATCATGTGATCTTCTTGTCTAGAGAGTGCATTCACTTTTCCCATTTGGGCTCCAGGCTTTTTGACAAGAACGTAATTGAATTGAGATAGATACTGCACCCATCTCGCTTGTCGTCGATTGAGGTTCTGAGATTTTATGAAATATTGGAGGTTGGTGTGAGCACTCCAAATTTCGAATTGTGGCACTCCTTCTAGATGATGTCTCCATTATTCTAGTGCCAAGATTATTGCAAGCATTTCCTTATCTGCAATCATATAGTTGCATTGCTCGGAAGACATGCTATGAGATGAGAAGGCTACAGAATGCCATTTTCCTTCTTTCTCAATTGACAGGACTGCTCTAGTTGCGAAGTCTGATGCATTGCATTTCAAACAGTATTGGGCATTATCTGCTAGGTAAGCAAGTACTGGTGCAGTGGTAAAACTTGCTTTTAATTGATCGAATGCTTGTTGTTCCTTTTGTGTTCAGATCCAAGCCTTGTCCTTTTTGGTCAAATCGTTTAGAGGTCTAGATTTGATTGAGAAGTCCTTTACGAATCTTTGATAGAAGTTGGCTAATCCTAAAAAGGATCTAACCCCTTTGACATTTGTTGGCGTCGGCCATTTGAGTACAGCTTTCACCTTATCCTTTTCCATCTTGATTCCTTCTGTAGACACAATCATTCTGAGGAATTCTACCTCTTTGACCTTGAATGTACACTTTTCCGGTTTGATGAAAAGGTCGTTCTCTTCCAATCGTCGTAACACTTCTAGTACAATTCGATCGTGTTCTGCTTCATCATCTGTTTTGGTAAAGACCATTATGTCATTGATGTACATGATAATACAGGCCTGCATGTCCACGAAGATATCGTTCATCATCTGTTGGAATGTGGCAGGTGAGTTGCATTGTCCGAAGTACATCACGAGGGGCTCAAATGCTCCTTGGTGATACACAAAGGCTCCTTTCCATTCGTCGCCTTCCTTTACTCTTACGTTGTTATATCCCCAATGTAAGTCCATCTTCGTGAACAGCATTGATCCCTTCAGACAATCGATTAACTGACTGATGAGTGGCAGCGGATAGTTATTTTTAATTGTCCACTCATTCAGGTACCGGTAGTCTTGTACCATACATTTCTTTCCATTCTTCTTGAGAATAAAGAACACCAGCGAGGTTTGTGGAGACTTTGAAGGCCTTATATAGCCTTTTGCTAGTTGATCGTCAATAAAGGTGTCAACTTCCTTCTGCTCTTTCACCGACATGGGGTAGAGCTTTCCTTTCCTAGATACAAATCCAGGTTTAAGATCTATGGCATGATTCCAGGGTTTTCATTCAGGCATCTGTTCTGATGCTTTCTTAGAGAACACCTCTAAGTATTTGTGGTATACCCTAGGCACCATTTCTTTGACCATTAGGTCTTTCTTAGGCGTCTCCAATGCCTTTAGTGTTTGATACGTGTATGGCATATTATTGAGCTTCTTTTCTTCCAGTGTCCGTACAAACACTAGGGAATCCCGAAGGAAGTAGCACATCCTTGGACATCTCGTAAGTTTGACTGTGCCTTTCTGCCAGTCTATTTCAGGATTGTGTTTGACCAACCACGTATACTCCAGTATTACCGAGTTTTTGCCTAGATCGGTAACATTAGCTTCTACCTTTTCTCAGTGTCCTTGGTAGTCAACAATTAACTCAGCAGTATGGGTAATGCTTCTGGCCGAGTTCCTTGTCCCATTGACATTAAATACTGGGATTGGTCTATCCAACTTCTTGGTGGGAATTTGCTTCCTCTTGACCCATTCTTTGTCTACGAAAATGCTGTTTGCGCCACTATCTAGTAACGCCCTTGTGGAGTTCATCTTCTGCTTGTGTATGAATGGTGCTATGTCCACATCAAGACAGATCTTCCTTTTGATTTTCATGGACCTGATGAGGATCCAGTCTAGGTTTTGTAATGTAATAGATACACTATTTTTTTGGGTTTTATTTTTGACCGAATTAAGCCTGCAATCCCGTGCAGCAAGCTCACTTTCATAAGTCCCAGTCTCGGTGGATGAAGTGGAAACACATGATTCGGTATCCGAAATAGTCCTATCCTGGGAGTTGAAGAACTCTTGCTCTTCTTCTCCATAAACTTCTAAATATGAGTAACGGTTACTGGGGCGCCGGAGCTTCGCTTCCAGGATCTCTTCCCCTTATGGTAAAATGTCTATGTTACATACTCTAGGGTCCATTGCCTTTGTCACACCCAGATCGTGACTTAGGCTCGTCCTTTTCCCTTTTCGGTAACTGCTAGGTCAGTGAAGTAGGCCTTCATTGCCTCAAAGTCCATTCCTTTCAAGGCCCTTAATCTGGCATCTCCTTTTGATGCATCAGATGCCACATCCACATTCAATTGGTCCATATCCCCAGCACAAGTCTGGCAGACATGGCTTCTGCGGCTGCAGTCCTTGCGATGCCCTCCCCCAAGGAACTTGCATTGTTCACAATGCTTTTTGGGTTTTGGGCAATCTTTGGCAAGATGAGGTCCTTTACAGTTAAAACACTGTCCTCGGCTCACCACATTGACGTCCATAGCGTCAGGTGTTACAACTCCTCTTTCTTTCTTGTTGTAGTCATCCTTTTTCTTAAACCTGCGTTTACTCTCATGATTACCTGTATTGTTGGGCCGCACATGGTAACATCTGTACTTTTATTGTTAAATTCGACCCCTATTTAACCTAACACATGACAGTCATGTGATCAATCACGTGCTTTCGAGGTCACGTGACCTTATCATGCTTTCATCACGTGACCGTGGGAACAGTCTAGAACGTTCCACAATGTGTATTTAATCTCCATGATTCTAGAAGGATCCAGGGACGAGGTTACTTAATTACCGCGATCTAGAACTAGTCTAGACTCACTTACCTATCTATGACATCACTATGACGCACCTATGACGACATACCCTACGCCCTATGCACAGACCATTTACAAATAGATACAAACACATGTAGGAGTATATATATTGAACATGCAACGCCCCAAGAACTCCAGTCTAGTTCTTGTTGGGTTTCCCTTCAGGAAGCATTGCTCTAGTCTCTACTCTATAGCTAGGTTTAGTGTTGTGTCCTAGGGCTAGTCCTTAAGGTCGGCAACATTAGAACTAGACTACCACCTCCTACCACACTTCCGCTAAACCTCCACTTCTTTATCGTCGACGCGTGGCCCCTAGCGCTAAAGGGATATAGCCGGACCGCAGGCTCAAGCAGACCTACTTTACTTCTTCACTTCATCACCCTTTTACGTAGTCCCTGCCACTAGAGGCAGCAGAAGGTGCTTAGCTATCTAGGGCGGCACAGAGGTAGCCTCGAGCGGCTCTAACGCATTTAAAAACCGCCCCAAAACTCCTTCTCCTTCGAATGGGATACGTCCCTGGTCCTCGTGAGGCCACTTCCTTTTTATGATACATACGTAGTGCTTGGGATAGTTGGGGGGGTTATTGACCCGATATCCACATGCTTGAGTTACAACCTCAGCAACAGCTGCAGAGTTGGGCGTGAAACAAGCAAAGTTTTGACTAGGATGTTCCCCACTACCTACGTAAAGCTTGAGCCAGTAGACGAGCTCGAGATCCCTTTGGTCGAACGCGACCCAAACGACGATACACCAACACCCCTCGATAGGACCGAGGTCAAGGTCGAAGAACTCGACAATTCATACGTCCTTTACGACGATTTCTACGAAGAGGTAGCAGAAGTCCTCTCAAGACCCCTCCCATACATACGAAACCCCCGAGAACCTGCTCGAGCATTCTTCAGAGTCCCAGGAGAGCCTGCACTAGAAGCAGCTCTCAACC